>JANUHK010000248.1:0-69256 GCA_026319125.1 Colletotrichum noveboracense | reverse complement strand
ATCACGACGCGACACCATACCTAAGTCGCGAAATTTGACCGCGCTTGAAGAAGAGAAGCTAGTTGAGTATATTCTCGACCTAGATTCCCGATCGTTTCCTCCCCGCATCAGTGGTGTGGAAGATATGGCCAATCGACTGCTTGCCGACCGCGACGCGCCCCCGGTTGGGAAGCGCTGGGCTTCGAACTTCGTCAAGCGACAACCACAGCTCCAGACGCGCTTCTTTCGAAAGTACGACTACAAGAGGGCCTAATGCGAAGATCAAGATGCGATAAACGCATGGTTTCGCTTTATGGCGAACATAATTGCGAAATACAGCATTATAGACTCTGATATCTATAACTTCGATAAGACTAGGTTTATAATAGGCCAGATTGCGTCCAGGATAGTTATCATAAATGCTGAAAGGCGTTCTAACATAAAAATAATACAGCCTGGGGACCGCAAATGGGTTACAGTCATTCAGGCCATCAGTTCGTCAGGCTACAGCGTTCCGCCGTACATCATCGTTGCAGGACAATATCACCTCTCCACCTAGTATACAGAAACAGGTCTCCTGCGCGACTAGGTTATCATAACGTCTAAAAACAGATAGACAACAAATAAAAGAGGTCTAGACTGGGTCAAACATTTTGATCAGCATATAAAACCGCTGGCAAAGGGTAAATATCACCTCCTCATTATTGATAGTTACAAAAGTCACCACGCTGCTAACTTCGAAATATATTATAAGGAAAACGATATTATTACCCTTTATATGCTAGCCTATTCCTCTTATTTACTTCAGCCCTTGGACGTTAGATGTTTTAAGCCCTTAAAGAAGGCGTACAGTCGACAAATTAAGGATAAGATGCGCCAGGGTAATACCTATATTATGAAGGAAGACTTCTTCCCCATATTTCGCGACGCCTTCACGCAAGCCCTCACAGTTAAAAACATCTAGGGAGGTTTTAGAGGGTCTGGGCTTGTCCCTCTAAGTGCGGAAAGTGTACTTTTGAAGCTTGATGTAAAGCTACACACTCCAACACCTCCAGGGTCCCTCCCAACAACACCCCCTGCGTAGACTTCTCAGACGCCAAACAACCCAACAGAGGCGTCTTCTCAGTCCAAACTCATTAAGAATTAAATCTCCCAGCATTAAAATAGCTTACTAACTTTAATTATTAAGGCTGTTAAGCATTTATCAAAGGGGGCGCATGGATTTATGCACCAGATTGCCTTATTGAGGTCTGAGAACAAAATCCTTTGGGAAGAAAATAACCTATTTAGCTGACACTAGAGGGCGAAGAAAACCTAACTCAGACAAGGAGGTAGTCTTACTATAGGTGAGGCAGAGGATATTCAATCACAGAGGGAGGCTACAGCCCAGATTGAGGAGGAAACACGCTGGAGTAGTGGCCGCCAACCGAGGACTGAGACAGGCCAATGGCGATGTGGCGTCTGCGGGAACACCGGTCATAATGCACGAACATGTCAATTTGCTGAAGAAATATTTGAAGAAGAGGACCTTGACTAGTTTAAATTCAATTGATTTCCTAGGTGTTGTGTATCAGTCGAAATGTGATGTGGTTGTGGTTGGGTGGGCAGCTTGCTTGTCTGGGCAGCTCGCTTATCAACCACGTTATAGCTTATATATTAATAAAGTAGGGGCTAAGGTAATATTAATCCTTAAAATGATACCTACTTAGTTAAGTATATACTACACATATATATATATATATATATATATATATGTATAGGTATTTAAAGATTTTACTATATAGGTAGGTATAAAGTGTATATAATATAGGGAATCTATTAATCTAGTATAGCTATACCCTTGTGGCTAGATTTCAGACCTCCTGGCGAGAAGCACTCTGGTATAGATGAACCACCAAAAGATGACGGTGTTAGATCTGATTGGTGGCGTTCTCAACCGCTATCTTAGTGATAGGCCAGTGGACGCCGCCTATGAGAGTTACGCAAAATCCCCAGCGTTATCTCCCGTATCAGGCGTTGAAATCGCCAGGTACGGAGGGAATTTAGGCGGTCTCAAATCTAATGCTTTGCAACTCCGACTAGAATTACTTCAAATTGCTAACTAGCTTCATCATAGCAACCCCTATGATCCAAGTTCTGATCTTCCGGGAGCTCTCGGGCGAGGCCAAGCTGTGGCTACTGCGTTGGGCAACTTCTTCAAATTCTGGGCATATGCATCGACAGTCATCGGGGCCGTTATAGCAGGTAAGTTGGTTGAAAAACTTCCATATAGTGCCGTGCTGACAGCCCTTTATCAGACCAGTATCTTGGAAAGTTCAAGGCAATACTTGCTGCTTGCTCTGTCTACACCATCGGTCTCATCGTTCTCGTTGCAACTTCTACACCGCAATCGATCACCAGCGGGGCGGGTTTTGGTGGCCTCATCGCCGCAATGATCACCATCGGTCTTGGTACAGGTGGGATCAAAGCGAACGTCACGCCCATGTGCGCGGAACAATACCAGAACTCCCATCCTGTCGTGAAGACTCTGAAGTCTGGCGAAGAGGTTCTCGTGGATCCTGAGCTGACTGTACAACGCTTGTTCATGTGGTAAGATGATGCATAGCTAGTGAAACGACATCGCGGACACTAGCTAATGACTATTAAGGTTCTACTGGGTTGTCAATATTGGCGCTCTGTCACCTCTGATCACTGTCAACGTCGAGGCTCATCACTCTTTCTGGTTGGCGTATCTGATTCCACTCATGTAAATTGCCCAACCTTTTGGCTTGGCTTGGTGTCTAACCTGCCCAGTGCAATTCTCATATCCTCAGCCGTCTTCATCTCCGGTCAGAAGAAATACGTGAAGGTTCCACCCGAAGGATCTGCAATTGTTGATGCTTTCCGAGTAACCAGCATTGCTATCAAAGAGAAGGGCTTTGAGAACGCCACCCCCTCGGCGCTCAGAGAGTCTGGTCACGAAAGCAAGTATGTCATTGCAAGAGAAGCCAAGTACACCGACGAATATGTCATGGACGTGATGAGGGGACTGAACAGTCGCAAGGTAGGAAGATCTCGATTATTTACAATGATATGAAGCTGACCTTTTCATGTCTAGATGTTCTCGTTCTTTCCCCTCTACTTCATCTGTTGGATACAGATTTGGAACAATCTGATTTCCCAGGCAGGCGAGATGGCCCTACATGGCACACCAAACGATTTACTCCAGAATCTGGACCCTATCGCCCTGTGCATCTTCATTCCTTTTCTTGACAGTAAGCAGCCATCTACGCTAGACTCCCTAGAGGATGACCTAACCCGAGAACTCTATAGTCGTTGTGTACCCCCTCTTCCGAAAGTATCGCATCAACTTCGATCCGGTCACTCGAATTTTCGTCGGTTTTCTTTTCGCATCCGTCTCAATGGTTTATGCAAGTGTGTTGCAGCACTACATATACAATTCACCCCCAAAAAGCATTCAAGTCTGGATTCAGGCACCGGCGTACATCTTGGTGGCGTTTTCAGAGGCGTTCATCATCGTCACTGGGCTGGAGCTAGCTTTCACCCACGCACCGAAAAAGTGAGTGCCCCTGAATTGGCTCGGTGGTTCGATGACGCCAAGACAAAACCTAACGCTCAAATTTCCCCAGTCTTCGATCGGTTGTATCCGCCCTTTTTTGGCTGACAATTGGTGTCGCTGCGGCTATTTGCATCGCTCTGGCTCCCGTTTCTCAGGACCCTTACTTGGTTTGGATGTACGCTTCCCTGGGGATTGTGGGATTTGTGGCTGGCTGTGCATTCTATGCCTGTTTCTACCCTGGGAAGAACAAATCAATGCCTGGACAAGAGGTGATTATTGAGGGAAGGTCTCCTGATTCATGATAAATGATGTATACCGAGCCATCAAAATGTTTCAATGGTGTGCAGAGACAATGATCATGTTAATTCGTTATGTCTCATCAATAATCAAATTTGGTATTTGTTGAGTTAGGTATAAATACTGACTATGCCATGACACCTGAGCAATGCAAGGACGAACAGCTCGTACCTAAAAGCTGTCTCTAAAAAAGATGTCATTAATTACATGATTCTACAGTTATTGGAAGCTTTGTACACGGCTGCCAGACGGTTCTACAAAGGTTTCGCCGTTACTGCTCTCTCTTTTCAACTGAAGAGGCATGGGTAAATATCGCAGAGCCTCCAAGGCATCGGGGTCGATCATGGGTGGCGCGCCTTCGGCCGGCGGAGGCCATGAAAGGAGCGTGGGAGAGAAAACACCGCTGCTGGCAATGCTTCCTACTTCTGAAAGAGAGCTCTCGGAACTGGCGATACTTTTTCTGTGGTTGAACTCCGGGTCGCCATTTTCGGATTGGTTTCCACGTATCCAGTTTAGCCAGTCCAGGATCGGCGTGTGTAGACCCTCTGGCATCGGGCTGTCTGGTGTACTGGCGGCTAGGAAGCCGTTCTTTGTTGACACCGGAGTTTGGTTCATTGTCCTCCTGGCGATGACGTCTCTCCTTCCGTGCCAGAGCATAGAAGACATGGTGCTGCGAGATGCTCTAGACTGCGCACGAGACTGGGCATGTGAAGGAGTCTTCGATGTTCGCCAAGCAGACCAGACACTTGGGGCGGAGGAGCCGGAGCGAGATGACCGGGTTGGCCATCTGAAGATACGAATAGGGGAAGGTTCTGGAATTGGTGGTGGGGCTGGGAAGGAGAACCCATGGGATTGTGCATATTGTTGAGCTTGAGCGTAAGTGAATGGCGTTCCCGAGTAGGGGTTGGTTCGTTCGGACACTGAGGATAGGCCTTGCAGTGTAAGTTGAGGTGGAGCTGTGGATGATCTTTCAGGTTTGGGATGCTCGACTGTCAGTTGGTCAGTGCCGCTGACTGCGCGACTATCAGTCATGACTTCAGTCATTGGGACGACGCTTGTATCGATGGTATCTCGATATCGAGGTTCGGGGCCGTATTCGTTGGAGGGGCTTTCGGGAGGCAGAGCGGCGTGGTGATGTTCGTTTGCCCTTCTTCTTCGACGGTAGCACCAGTAAAGCAGCAGGGAAATTCCCATCAAGACAACGATACCCACTGTGAATGAGATTAGCATTTAGAGGGATGGAGTTGTGTAGTTGACGTTATCACTTACATACGACACCTGTCGCTACCAAAGGAGTCTGACTGGGAGTTCCACCACTGGATTGGGTATCGAGTTTTGGTGAGATTGGTGTCTGACTCGAAGCCGGTCCTCCCGAGCTCGTTGCATCTGCGCCGCTGAGACCAGAAACTCTTGTAGTTGGGGATATTGTAGGGGATGCTGCGACTTGGGAAGACGCAGCAACACCGGGGGTTGTGGGAGCTGCTGCCGCTGCCGCTGCGTTGGCAACGGATGTTGTCCCACCACCAGCCGCTGCAGCTGCAGCACTACTACTTGTTGAAGGACTAGGTGCAGCAGCCGCTGGAGATGATTGTTGAGGTTGAGCTGCTGCTGCTGCCTTTGTTGTCGCCGGAGCTTGGGCAGCCGGTGTCGTCACGGGCTGCTGCTGTTGTTGTTCTTGTTTTGTGGATGATGCAGGAGCTGCCGCCGCAGGCTGCTGTGTCGTCACAGGCGCTGCTACCGCTGCTTGGGTTGTTGGCTGCGCAGCTGCAGATTGTGTTGTTGCTGCTGCTGCTGGTGTTCCTTCTGCCTTCACACTTTCCTGTGTTGTCGCCGCCGGCGGTGACAACACCTGACTGATTATGTTACCGGGAGCGTTGAGAAGATCCCCGATGAGGCCTCGACGATAGAGTTTGTGCGAGACCTCATGCCATCTCCCGTGGATGCCCTCACCGACCATTGTTCATTATATCCTGGCGCTGCCGTGTGATTGTCGTATGTGTATCGAGATTGTTGTTGCTGTTGTTTTCTGTTCCAAAACGTTTCGATGGGACGCCCGCTTGGAACACCGTCATGCAGCAAAACAAGTGCAAACCGAAAAGACCGTCAACTGCGAGCGAAGTAATCCCGACCGTGCGAACGAATGACTGGAGGTGAGGAGACACAAACAATCAAAGATCAGAGTTCCCTCTCCCAAGCCAGCGGCCTGGATTGCGAGAGAGAGGGTATTAGAGAGAGCCACCCCCTTCATCCAATGGAGTGATTCCAAGGTCAATGCGGATATTGGGATGCACTAGCTGTGATGAAGAGGTCCGAGCCTTGTCGTTCAGTTGCCTCCTCTAGGCTCAAATCGGGCGGTCCACTGTCATAGCTGCGGGCTCTTAACCCGTCATCAAGGAACTCAAGGGAGTATCGCCGGTTCTCTTCGCCGCGGCTGGCGGATAGACGGGCTCTGTTAGCGCCATCTGCTACGAGACATGGCGCCCCTAATGATACAGTTAGCGGTTACATCGGAAGCGTGGCGTTTGTTGTTGGTCTAGGAGAGGGCCGCTAAGCGACGCCATCGTCAAAGCGACTGTGGTGCCTAACCACCATGGATTCGACAAAAGGTATCCAATTTGAAAAGGACTCTTGGATATCCACTGCCTCAGTCGAAAGAGTCGAAAGGGGGAAATTGTGTCTTAAACTGGACAACTGGGAAAGTAACGGCTTGATCGAAAGATGGCACTGCCATACGCCGCTGAAGAAGACGCAATGAAGCCGATCTGGCAATGATCTTCCCCTTTTGTCAACAACTAAGCCTTATGCATAAGACAATAGACTGCATTTGACGGAACATGCATGCGAGGTTATCTGCAATTCATCCCGCACCACGCATCACTTGGAGGCCCCTGGCGCACGGATGCATCGCCAGCTTCATCTGATCCGCGCTTGACATCGTCTTTCCTTTCACCCCCGGAATGATCCACTTGGGCCCTGGCCTGTTTCCACTGTCCGAGTAAGACTTCGCGTACTTGTCGCGGTGACACAATCTGAAATGACCTGACAGTGTCCTGACAAACTGTCATGGGCGGTAGGCGTGGCGCGCGGTGGCTATGGGGCTAGGATCGTATTCTGCCCCTAGAACTTGATGAGGGTTCTCCGTGGCGGATCATCTTTCCTCGTAATGCACGTATTGCCTCGTCTATCTTGCGGCTTGATCGTCTCGGGCTCCAATAACCGAAGAACGTAAATCTCAAGGATGATAATTGATAAGATAGGCAAGCTTAGGGTATATCACTGAAGTCAGTAAGACTGTATGCTCACCGGAGCACAGGCGTAGGTAGATCGAGTCAAAGATTTTTAAGCCTGAGGGATGATATTCATTGAGATATCCGGTCGGGAATGATTCCTGGCCAATGACGATGAGGGCTGACCGTGGATCGCTATCTGACAGTCTCGCCCGAGTCCGTCCTAGGGACTCTCGGACTTCCCTTCAGCAACTCTAAGCCTTCTGGAAAATCTCTGATCCTCCCGTCATCGTCCCAGAGTGCAGCCAGGACTTGCCGCTCCCCCTTCCAAGGCTTCCTCGAATGCATGACCGCGTAATTCTGGGGACGCCTTTCGTGTCAGCCACCACACACGATGTCACTCGCACGGGGATTTTCCAGAGGTAAAGTACTCACGTCCAGCAAAACCAAGTCTCCTTGCTCCCACTCAACATCTACGGCACCGTCTTCCGCGAGTTTCAGCAGCAAGTCCAAGTCCTCGACGTCAATCGGCGTGCCGTCACCGAATGTCGGCGGCGGATGATAGGACCCGTCATCGCCGCGGAACGGTGGTCTCGTCGCACCATGATGTCTACTCCGCCCCCAGGCGGAAGTGACATTCCCGAAGAATACCGTAGACTCAGTTGGGTTATGGATGCGAATGGCTTCATTGTGGTGTCATTTCTGGCCAAATTCCATGTGAATGATGAGGATGGGCACCAACCAGGGACGATATGTGTCACGCTCAGGCTCCCATCATCATGCCATTCAAAGCGGTCACTGTGACGGCGAACCTCAGCCTCGATCTTCCTCCGGGCCGTTTCTTCGTCGTCTCCGTCGGTGACCTCTTGTCCGTATGCGCCCCGAACGCTCGTTCCCGTGTTGGAAACAAGCGGGTTTACCGTATAGCGGTACACGTACTTGACGCCCTTGTTGAGAAGGTCCGAGAGAAACTTTGGTGATTGGCGTTGAAGTTCATGGGCAATGTAGATTGCTGATGTGATGGGAGTTGCGCCGCCTGGTTCTACTTAGCACGCACATCGCAAACTGGTTTCAACAATCAAGCCATTCGTGGCGATATTACAAAGTTAAAACATAATCACTCACCAGACTCAGGGATCTGAAGGGCACTAAACGTAAGCCAAGCTGGGTTGATCGTCGACCAACCGTACCTGCCCTGATCAGCACATCATGATAACAAGAGTTGCACTATGCCTACTCGCTATGCGGCCAAATTGGGAGCTCGGGTGGCCTACGGACTATCAGCTCGTGCCATGTGGTCGGACTGTTGAGCATCGCGGAGCCTACCCCTCGTTTGCCGTTTTCACATTTGGTGCCAAGACAGTCCTCAAAGGAGGTCTTCCAACCTCAACATGAGGGCGGGATCCAAATGCGTGTGCCACTTTACTGTAGTCGTCTGGCGTTTTGATGGGCAATCCGCGAATCAACGCTGCACCGCCATGCTGCCCGATCAACTTAATCAAGTCGCCTGACCGGGTGAATCTTTGAACGGCTTCAATGCTCTCGGTCAAAGTTAATGTTTTGCTTGCTTTGAGACCTAGGGGGAAAGATGAAGACCAGGAAAGGCCGAACTTGGCAGTGTCTTGCTGGCTGGGCACTTTGAAGGCTTCAAAGAGGGGCAGACCTTTGTCAATGTCACCCCAGTTTTCCAGTGCCGATGATGGTAAGCCGCTCTGGGGCGCTGCTGCGGATTCAACATCAGCCATATTTATTTCGATTGTTCTCGAAAGTTTGTGTTGGAAGCTGTGAAGGCTGTTTGATGCTTGGAATAATGTTTGTCGTTGCTTCAGGCATTACACGCGCTCTTGTTGCTCTTGTTCTTTCAAGACATTCGCGATTACTGATGACTAAAGTCACTGATAAGATCCCGCTAGGCTCTGAATCCTTCGGGTCTCAGGGTGCCTTGGTCTCGCTTGTGTGAATTGCGTGATCGCCCATCTTGATGGTGCATGCTACGCCAGGTAGACGCATCGTCGGGGAAAGCCCGACGTAAATGCAGCATAAGAAGCATCGGTATGTAAGGCAGAATAGTATTATGCGATGGATAAAGGATCTTAAATGCGTTTTGGCGGGCTTCGACGAAAAGCGTAGTGCTGCTCATTTCTTTTCGTTTTTATTGCGTTGTTTATTTCATTGATATTGTTCCAAAACATTTACAACCTGTCAGGGGCCTAATAACTATACGAATAAATTTCACAAATATTTCTCAAAAGCCGCTCGGCGGCCTTTATTGGCATCATTCACGCACATAGGAAGCGGAAAAAAACATCCATGGAGCTTCGCCATTGCATGTCGGCATGTCGTGATCGTGAGAACATCCAACCAGCCGCGTACGTTATGTGGAGACGCTCTTTGACGACCTCCAGCCACACTAATAATTGGCGAACTGGTCAATGAAGGATAGCCTGCGGCTTCGGCAAGTCCCCGATATCACGCAATATTGGATTTCAAAATCCTTCCGCTATCATAGGTCATGGAATCGAAGGCTCGATCTTGTGCTTCTTAGCTTAAGTACGTCGGAGCTGCCAAAACTTCTCCAAGCGGAGAAACATGCATAGTCACGTTGACGAATCAATTACTGCGAATATGACTTCAGCCAGAAATTCCCACGGTCCGGGTACCTTTGCGGCTAATGTCGTGACTGGAGCAGCATCTTCACCAAAGTACCATTGGTATCGTGGAGTCTTCTTCCAGGCCACTGTCGTCGGCATTGCGGCATTCACGGCCCCTGGACTATGGAATGCTATGAATTCTGTTGGTGCCGGCGGCCAACAATCGCCGTATTTAGTTATGTAAGTTGACATGCACCTCACAGTAGCATAAGGATATCCAGATCTGACCTAGAAGCAGGGCTGGAAACGCTGTACTATTCTCTCTGATGACAATAACCTGTCTCACGGGAAGTATCATTGCGAACCGCTTTGGGTTGAAGGCAACCTTTGCTTTCGGAACTATGGGCTATGCGATGTACTCCGCTGCTCTTTACACCAACAACCGTTATGGGACTGAGTGGTTTATCTACGTTGGTTCCGCTGCTTGTGGTATCACAGCTGGCTTATTTTGGGCGGCGGAAGGCGCTATCATGCTCAGCTATCCGGAACCAGAAAACCGAGGCAAATATCTTGCGTACTGGTTATGGTGAGTACCATCGCAAGTTGCTGGCGTCGCGGGTTTCATCAGAAATGCTAAATCATACGTAGCTACAGGAACAGTGGCAGCATCCTAGGCGGTGTTATTAGCCTCGCCTTCAACTACCAAGGCAAGAGAACAGGGAAGCTGGATTGGCGAATGTATATCGTGTTCGTGGTCTTGTGTAAGTACTGGCCCGAGCTTTGGCCCCCATTGACGTGATTCCGCAACCCAACTCAATTCCTTCTCGTGATTTAAACTCCGCCGGGTACAATATGAGACGGGGCTGACTCAACCTTGGTCTAGAATGTCTCGGGCCCCTTGTTGCCCTGCTCCTCTCCCCACCCGATAAAGTCGTCCGACGGAACGGCACCCGGGTCCAGATCGTTGAGCGTATTTCTGACTCGGCTGAACTCAAAGAGCTGGGACGTCTCATGCTACGAAAGGAGTTCCTCCTGGTGTAAGTCTGACAGCCTCGATGCTTATGCCAGGGACGCTTCACAGTGCAACTAATACTTTCTTGTGTGACAGCACGC
Organism: Colletotrichum noveboracense; assembly: GCA_026319125.1. Lineage (NCBI taxonomy): Eukaryota > Fungi > Ascomycota > Sordariomycetes > Glomerellales > Glomerellaceae > Colletotrichum > Colletotrichum noveboracense. Next base: position 58,490 of record JANUHK010000248.1, on the reverse strand, counting down.
CATTCTTCATCTACGTCAACTGGTTGCTACCTTACAGCAGCTCCTACCTGTCACTCTACTTCACCATCCGCGCCCGAGCACTGGCATCCCTCGTATCGGCGCTTGCCCAGATCGCCGGTACCGCTGCGCTGGGAAGCTTCTTGGACTGGAAGCGTCTCTCGCTGACCACACGCGCACGGGTTTCGTATGCGTTTCTGATGGCGCTTATCGGTGGTTGCTGGATTTGGGGCACTGTCGTCCAGGCCGATTACGCCAGGCACAAGCCCTCCCTCGACTGGGATGATGCAGGTTTCGGTCGGGGATGGGCGCTGTACATCATGTGGCAGGTCAACTTTGCGCTGACTTACAACTTCGGATACTGGTTGGTCGGATGGATGTCACGTCATCCTAGCGACATCGTCAGATACACGAGCGCTGCAAGAGCTCTCGAAAGCGCAGGACAGTGCATCAGCTCCGGCATCAGCTCAACGAGTGCGCCTGTGAGTATTTTCGACTTGCGTTCTGAACTCGTAAGAACTGACGTTCTTCGCAGCTGACAGCAGCTTTGGGTGTCAACTTTGCTCTCTGGGGTGTTGCTGTTGTGCCAGCCTATCTCGTTGTTCGACAAGTTGGGGTTCGACACGTTGGCGCGCATTCGACACAGGAGAGATCATCAGAAGCAGTTGATTCACATAAAGGGCAGCAGAATCATAGTGGTAGCGACGAAATTTAGCAATTCATCTAACTCAATAAAACCTCGCGGTCCATCTTTTAAAAACTTTCTCTTTATTCAGAAGCGAATATCTAGGCCATCGTCAAGTCAACTCCACGATGCCCCCAATTTTAATAAAGAGAAATATCTCTCATTCCAAACGCCATCTCTTTCTGGTAATTTAAGGAGACAGGGAGATGCAGCCGGTGGAGCTGTCCTCCTGGAAGATGCCGCCGTAGATGATGCCCTCGTTGATGTTGGCGGGCTGGTCACCGCTCTTGGTGATGTCGCTGCCACCGTTGACGGGCTTCTTGAGCATACCGAAGTGGAACTGACCCTGGCCGGCAATGTTGTTGGTGACAGCAGTGCCCTGAGACTTCAGAGCGGAGTTGCCCTGGGAGTAGAAGACCTCAGTGGTGTTCTTGGTGAAGTCAAGCTTGACGGCGAAGTTGTGAAAGACGCCCTCGGTGAACTTGGTCTTGAAAAGCTCGGGGACGGGGCTGGAGTTGACGTTGCCGAAGAGCTGGAGGGTGTCGGGGTCGGCGGTGTTCTGGCCGAGAATGGTACCGGTCTTCAGGACGACCTGGTTGGTGCTGAAGTCGGCACTCTCGAGGAAGACAAGCTGGTACTCGTGGGACAGGTTCAGGGGGCGCTGGGCATCCTTCATCAAGCTGAAGTGGAGGGTCTTGACGCCCTGGGTGGAGGCATCCTTTCCATCGTTGCTGAGGGGCAGCATCTCAGCGCGGCGGAAGCCGACCTGAACGTTGGTCTCGCTGGGAGCGAAGATAGACTTGTCGTTGATGGTGACCTCGAACGGCTTGGTTGAGTTGACGTCGAACTAGGAGAGCATCGATGTTAGTCTCGCGCATGTTCGGGGTACGGGCCCGGGAGAGACCAGGCTCGGCTCGGGGTGGGTCACTTACCAGGGAAGAGGCACCCTGGGGGAGCTGGATGAGCTCGCTGAACTTCAAGCCCTTGCCGAAGACGTTGGCAGTGTTGAAAGGGCTGGTCTTTCCATCGAAGTCGGCGGCGGTGAAAGCCTTGGGGATGCGGCCATCGAATTGGAGAGTGCACTGGGCCTTGGAACCGGGGGCGGTGGCGCCAGTGTTGTTCTTGGTGGCGCAGTCGGCCGCGACCGAGGCGATGAGCGAGAGAATGAGAGTAGAAACGAACATTTTGTTGATCCTAGACCGGCTACGAGCGGATTTGTTGAAAAGAGTGTGGTTGGTTGGAAAATAGGCGTCAGATGAGACGAACAAAAAAGAATGAAAGAAACGTAAAAGATGATCTACAGAGGCTTGAGTCCAGGCATGAACGGATCAGACGAGGGCGGTCATTGACATTTTGTACTGGCATCGTCTGATCTGATCTGAGCCTTGTCTGGCGAACATGGAACCGCTGCAACTCCATTTCACCCCAGTCTCCAAGTCCGCGGGGTCCTCGCACAGCGCGCGACCGTCCGCTGAGCCCCTTACTCTCCAGAAGCTTTCTGCTGCCGTCTGGGATTGAATGGGGTTCGCCGGATTTTCGTGTCATGCACCCTTGGCATCTGTAACTCGGCGCGCCTCGTCACCGCTGAACCGTGCTGTTGGGTGCCGGCGAAGTTGGCTGTTCCCCTGATGAGAGGCAGGGTTACACCCTGGCAAAATCCAAAGAAACTTTCCGCTGATTCAGTTTCGGAACCACTGCCCCATTCGGGGGTTGCACGCACGGAGCCGCATGCGGCCGGGTCTCATCGTCAACACCACCGCAAAGACGAAGTCGTGAGTCGTGGCAGATTATCTCATCCATAGAAAGTCGAATTCTTACTCCGGAGTGACCGGCAACAACTGGAGTCTGCTTCCCTGCACCACGTGGAAGACTGGTGAGAGATTCAATATCGAGCGGCCCCTGATATTAAGGGGAGATGATACCAAGACCTACCTTCGAGCCCAGATTCGCTCAGAGATCCATGGAAAAGCATCATCGCTGCTCCATAGATCACTGCTTGCGCAATCTGGTGATGGCTTCACAATAAAGTTGATGAACGCGAGTTCCGTGTGGTGCAAATTTGCCATCCAGGGGTGTTGACAATTTGGAACTCATGGCGATGTTTCCGTCGGAACCCCTTGATGACGGGCGTTGCCGAAACCTCACTCTCGGTTTCGGTTGACAACTCCGAGACAGAAGAACTCCTAACTTGGCTGATGGGCTTGACACGTAGATCATGGCACGGAGCAGTCTATTGACTTCGGATTGTCTACCTGCTTTGAAGAAAAGAAGAATGCAGCAGTCGAAACATTCCCTCGCCGGGTTCCCTCCCTTGCTTTCTTTTTCCAGGAAAAAGGAAAATGGCCGATTAAAGTCGGCGCATGCCGGCCCTGTTACCGAGTGGGCGGCCGGCTGGTTTGCGTGTCTAGTGTTTCCAATAACTGCCCCCAAATATCGCAGTCTGAACTCTATTCCCGCCAAGCCGGTTTGAGACGCCCTAATGCAGGACGCGATATCACCTTTCTGGCGAGACGTCAACCCAAATGGGTTCTAGAACGGAGGCACTAGTCCATAGGGCGCAGCGAAAGCTCGGAAATCGGGTTGCCAAATCCATCTCTGTAGGAAACAGATAAAGATATCCTCAGCCCGCAATCCAGGTTTTGAATGCGGCGCAATTTGGGACCTCGCACTTCACATGAGACGACCTTGCAAGCTGCGGTTGATGAAGTGGACTTGGCAGGGAGCAAAAATCCGCTTAGTCAACTGATCCATGTCCATTGCCTCCGCCCAATATTCTACCGGCGGGATAACTCATCTAGAAATCGAACTGCTCAACGAGAGTTTTCGGACTTGAGCCGATCCAATGTGTTGCGTGATCTTCATTGAAACTTACATCTCCGCGACTCCTCCAGGTCTTGGCAGAGACACACGGTCGGGAAAGCTGCCTACTTGAGAACATTGACCATATTACGAACTACTCGCATCGGCAAAAAGTCCACGAAACTGTTCATCCTGAAGGAAGCTTTTTTGTGTACTTACATATTTACATCCCTCGCCAAAAAGAACTCCGATCAGTTCGGGCGGACAAATTTGCGATTTGTCCGTGTTCCCACTTTCCGTTTCTTCACGTCCCGGCTCAATGTTGGGGGATTGCGGTTGATTGTGGGGACGTATGGATTCGCTCCCCTGCAATTTGCCGCGAAATATGATCGTCGGAACTGTCAATTCGAGAAATGTTTCAATCCATGCAATTGCGATGGGGGATGATTCGCCTCTGTTGGCCGTCGCTATGAGAAAACGGCATCAAGTGGTGCGTCCGCAGTTGAAGTGGTCAACTTTTTGATTGCAAAACCACTCCTGATATGTAAGAGCAGCTACGAATCAAATAAGTGTTAACAGGTTCATGTTATGCCTGTAGAGCGATATATCGAGTGCGGCCCGATCATACATGGGATTTGAGACCATTCCTTCTCCATCACTGACGCATGGCTTCCTCGTGACGCAGCCGGACTAAAGGCTTCGGCATCCTGTCAAGGTCTGGGATAGTGTGGCGCATGAGGAGTACCCGATACCTACCTACAGGGCAACGTAACCGCTAGCGACGGGTTGCTCAAGTTCAGCATTCGGCGCGACCCACTCTCCGGAGGTAGATCCGATCCCCCATGACCTAGCCGGTCTGGTGGTCCCGACATCTAGTCTCCCAGATCGAAATTGACACTAGCAATCACGTCGTTGAATGTTTGTGAAGTTACTAGTTGAATCCGTGGCATCTTCAAGGACTATCAATCAAGTGTCGGGATATCGAAAGTATATTCCTCTTTCTCTGAGCATGCGTTACCAGCAACTTAGAAGATATCTTTTGAAAGACGTTGCAACATTTGTGTCGCGAGTATCCAGCCAGCAGCTTGTTTTCGGAGGGCACGGAACCTAGCTTATCGAAAGAGCACTTTGGAAGTGGATTGTTACGTCCAGCCGTAGAGCATAGGCAGACCCCAGACTCATACCCGTGAACAGCGATGCGGTTGAAGTAGGTCTTGTTGGAGTCCTGTCATACCCAAGACTAACGTGGCGGACCGCATTACCAGGTCGTCTATTCACAGTTTGGAACCCTGTCGACTGCCCGCTCATATCCGTGGATACAAAAGTAATGATATTGCGCGCCTAGAAACTTCACTAACCGGGAAAAAATGTCTTACATGGTTAAACGCTTAGTTGTCATCCCAATTTCGCAGGAGCGGGAACAACCTCAGATGTTTACAAATGCTATCCTCCCGCGTCAAGGTTCCAGAGTTGATGATCTCAGTTGACCATAAGAACGTTTGATCTTCTTGTCGGCTTGCAATCTTCTGCCATGCCTCAATAACTGGCGCTGACAGGGTCTCAAGTGGCCAAGTAGCAGCCACTGTGAGTTTGGCTTGGCTCTTCTCAACCTCGTAGCGAAAAAAGAAACCTTTGCTTATACCAGAGCTCCATACTTCCATGATTCTCAGACGTGGCATGTACGTGGCCGTTTCGCTCGCGGATATAAGTAGCTGGTCAACTTCGGCTGGTTCGGCGGATAGCTTTCTGAACTGGCAGGTAAGAGCAAGACTCTCTAGCGGCACTGTCGCTGAGCTCAACGAGACCGTAGAGTTGAAGTTTCGAAAGAAATCTCTTGCGTCTAACACATGTGAAACAGCCATTTCTTCTAGGTGAAAGCTAGCTGATATTGCGTTAGTCATGAGTATGCTGCGGCTGGATCTCCGTGTCAATTGACAATAATCATTGTTAACCTCTTGATCTTTCAACCGGTCATGCTGATCTTCAAACAAGGACTGGAGCCGACACACCCATAATGAGAGTCTCTGAATCGCGCTTTGTGTGTAGCTTTTGCTATCAATGATTAGTTGGTTTGCGCAATGATTCTGCTCAAGGTCAGGCATTTCGCTCTCGAGTCGTCGTTCGCAACCTATTTGCTCAAGGCAAGGCAAAGAGTTCATAATCTCGGTTATCGACCGAGCCAAAAACACAGACGGAAAGGACTTCTTGATGAAGAGTGAAGTGATGGCAGAGACATTTTCCAGAAAAATAGAGTCTTCGTGATTGTGATAGGATACGCCGTCGAAGGGAAGAAAGAATCTCGGACCCTCAGCGCAACGGCAGCGCTCAGCTGGAAAGTGGATGTCGTCATCCCCGGGAAAGACCGCGCCCAGCTCAAGAGTAATGCCAGCTGTTGCATTCAGGTCCGCCCATCGAAGAATAGACAAAAACAAACCCAAATTGGTTGCGATTGTTCTCGTGCTTTCCTTGATCATGGCGTAGGTGGTGGTGGCTCTGCCGCATGAGCCGCAAACGCTCTCGTTCAAGTCGAAATGAAGAGCAATTTTTCTGATCAAAGCTGTACGGCAATTGGGACCTTTAAGAAGCTGGCGGAATCCTTGGAAATCCGAGTATGGGAACGAGGGCCGCAATGTTAATGTACTCCAAATCAATCGTTCGAAGAAGCCCTGCCATTCTTTGGAAACACAGGCCAAATTTGCCATAGGATGGTTTTTCTAACCGGAAACGAGGCTCGCCAAGCCTTTTAGTATCATGAGTCGCAGCTCTTGTGGAAGGCGGGCCCACAAAGACTTCGGCTGCGGGACTTTAGTTTGAGAATGATCCTCCATGATAAACGGCAAGAGTGCTGAATGCAAGGAATATAAACGTTGGAGGTTGTTAGCGAGATTGAGATGTTGATGGGTTATTGATGGGTTGCAGTTGTGAAGAATGGTTCTGGGCATGAGGGAAATGGGCGGTTTACAAATTTGATTTTCTTGTATGCCCTTTTAAAGGGCGTCAGGGTTATGAAGTGCTCTCAAGGTTCTTCAAAACTACATTTCTACGTACCTTTGTCTACCACGGTAAGTTGTGTTCTTAGGTAGATGGAAGGGTACCTTGAGATCTGACTGGATTGTGGAACACGAGCGAAGGCCATGATGATCACCAAAGACAATATCGGCAGCAATGTCAATAAAAGTACCATAAAATATCTGTACTAGGTAATGGAAAGGCTGCCAAAATGACACTAGTAGTGTATACGTAGCTACTGAAAGTGCTTCACCTCTGGGAGCATTCGGCACAGCTCTTTACCACTTTCTCAACACCTTGTTGTGTTAAAAATTCTCTGATTTATCAAATGATGAGCAAGCCTCAACATTAAAGGTTTAACATCCATCTATCTATGACATGGCTGCCAAAGTGCGCCGGATGGTTGGGTGGAATAATCGCACTCTCCTTGAACGCAGCTATTCCTGCAGGGGCTTCGTGTGCTTCACTTGACCTCCTTTCGGCGAATATATTCACTTAGACATTTCGAACCAGAGGACTTGTGGAAATTTGAAATCTGGTAGCAAGGTAGACGAGTGGCCTTATGGTTCAGGAAGTAAAGTTGTACTACCATGCTTAACTGCCTAACCGAAGGAATCGGATGTCACCACGCGAATGATTCCTCAATCAAGTCGACGATGAAGCCATCCTTGACCCCATTCACGACATATTTTGTGACCTCGTCTGCCATCCTACCAGGACCGCACACCAAGACAGCGGTCCGACACTCTTTCTCCAGGCAAGACTTCACCAGAGTCTCAACATGCATTCTACCCAGAATGACCCCCGTCGTAGTCATATCCACCTCATATCTGCCATCCTTCTTGAATGGTAGCTTCGAAACAGTTGCATCCGTACACCAGAATGAGCTCTCGATGCCGGCCGCTCCGTCAAGATACTTCTGTCTTACGTATTCGATGAGTGAGATCTCCCGTGCAGACCATGCTAATATGAACCGTTTTGTTCTGTTCATAATACCAGCGTCTCTCTGGGATATTTCATCGGCATTGTGCAACGCAGTGGCGTATTCTTGGATGTACCCAAGGACACCAGTTATCCCAATTCCACCAACGATGCAAAGTACCGTGTCAGCGTTAAGCAGAGGTAAGTGCTTTGCTCGGTGGCCAGCGTATGGCCCCTCGGTATATACCGTGATGTCCATGGTAGGATTGGTGGAGGACGCAAGACGTTGCTGAAGTCGCGCGGTGATTCCGTTGTGGGGGTGAATCAAGAACGAAACGGACATTGGACCCTGGTCCACAACCCCATTAGAAAGCACCACAATATCGGAGTTGTTCTTCGTCTCTGTCTTGTTTGTGCCTGTAGGCGGGACTCCAGCGATGACTTTGAACGAAGGGCTGGTCCTGGTCTTCCAGCCTGAGACGCTGAAAGGATGACTTTGCCAGAACATTCCCAACGCTGGGAAGTAGAGGAAAGTGTGTTGACCAGGGCCAAATCCTCTCATACTCCGAGGGTACACTGTCAGCTGCATGACCTTCGATTCCGGAATCGCCTCAAGTGTTGCCTGTGAGCCGCCAATATGATTGAACATAGCAATGCGAAGTAATCTCGCTGTCCGGTCGAAGGCCCAGAATGCGAAGCAAATGTAAAGCCAGGTTTGGTAGCCGAAAGCCAGGGTGAAATGGGGCACTATGTGGTACCAACATGCAGCCAACGCGGCCGCTACGAGGACAATGTGGAGAGCTAGGAAAGTCTCGTAGAAGTTGATCCGCATCGGAAGAATAGCAACCCCCATGGCCAGGCTGAAGCATATGGTGGCGATGATTCCCCAGTACTGCCGATAATGTTAGAACATGTGGCAAAACACTTAAAGAGACGACAGCTTACGTAGAATGGTTCCGCAACTTTGGCGACATATGCTGAAAACCCGTCATAGCCAGGTTGCCAATATGCCAGAGTATACACGACTGAGTGCGCGATAGCTTGCACAGTAGCGATCCGTGCAACCCATCTATGAAGGGTTATGAAAGTCGTGAGGCTCCATCCTGTCAGAGCGATCAAGAGGTTGTTGCGGCCAGCGAATAGGATAGCGAGCCCCGCGTTGACCAGGCTCAGAATTCCAGTGCGATTGCCTACATACTCGCAAAGTTCAAAACCCTTGGACTTGAAGTTGATGTTCGGCTGAAAGCTGCCAAACCCGATGGCAGAAAAGACAACGTTCAAAGTGATGTAGATGGCAATGAAGATGCTGATAGTTCGGCGAGGAACATAACCTACCTGTCCAGGCAAAGGTTCTAATCGTCGAGATCCTACCAAACCTGGCAGGAAGATGTACTCTCTCAGCTTTGGCCAGAATCTGGATGCTTGAAGCCGTCTGTGAATTGAAGGGAAAGCTGCCGCGAGTTGCGTCAAAACTCCACAAACAAGACATCCTCCAATAACCACGAGGTACAAAGTGAGGCTGAGTAAGGTCAGTATGATTTCAATGGAAATCAGGAGGGAAAACGTTGTGCTACGTACGCGTATGTTGAGTGGAGATACTCGGACCTACGGAACTCGCCTTCGCTGCCGTAAGTCGAAGAGTACACCTCGCTGTTCACCAAGCTCGTAATGTTGAGCCAGGTGGCATTGGCCGCAAGCTCGATGGTGGGTGCTATGAAGGGCATGCTTTGCTCCAATGTCGGCGATCGTGCTCCGCCGACCGCTTGATTGCTGAAGCATTCAGCCTGCTTATCGGCGGGGTAGCCGTCGGCGGTGCAATGCTGCTGAATGCAGAACGCCATTGTCTGAAGCCAAGGAGTATTAGAAGCATAGCACTCTGGCGATGTCATAGCCATCGGCATGCTCATTCCAGGCATGTTCGACATACCAGACATGCCCGGCATGCTGCTGGCTGTCGCATTGCTGAAAGTGGTGCAGGTCAACCATAACGAAGAGAGTGAGTCGTGGCACGCCTGGCAGCATAGATCTTGATAGAGCGAGATACCGAAGCCAATGACACCGCTTCCGACCTGAGCGGATACACCGAGAACCAGAACCAGAACCAAGAGAGCGACGACGACTGAAGTTGCCATGGCGGGCATATCGACTCACAGACTCGTCGAAAGTCGAGCTGAAGAAGAGATGAGGGCAGATGGGTGAACAGGAACGAGCATCCGAACTGTATGATCAGTGGCCTGAGCCCGAGCTTTGGCATACGTGACGGTGCCTACGTGCCTGGACGGAGAAAGTTGCCTGACTGGCTGTATCGGGTGCCGGTTCAAGCCTCGGTGGCAGGGCTCTGATTCGAGAAAGCTTGCTCAGATCAATGATGACAAAGGTGCGGTCGCCATCGAAAACTTGGCAACATGGAGGAGAAGGTTCAAGAGGCTAACTTTAAGATTAGACCACAAGCCCTTAGTCAATCACGTATAAAACAACGGGGAGCGCAACATCCCTAACTTAATCGTGTACCTCGTCTCAATACGCCCGCCCTACGGCGTCGCGTCATGTGTTTTAGGAGTCTAAACTCGCCGTGTGAACTCGACCTGGCTGGCTGGCTATTCATGGCCTTCTTCCTAGACGTGGCTTTCCGAGTTCCTCGTCAATGGCGTTTGCGGTTACTGAAACCCAAAACCCCGCCAATAGCAGCGTGTCGCTCTGGGAACCTTGCCCGGGAGCCCGCTTGGTACCTTGAAACCCCCCCGGACTGAAGTCTTACTGCCCGAGGCCACTTTAGGAAAGAAAATGTCTGTGATCGCCCGCTTGTGCTGAGTCGAGGCGTAGTACTCGCACGTGGGCCTCGCGGGGAAGCGGCGGGAGGTATGCAGTCATGCAAGCCACCCGATATCAGATTGCCATTAGTCTCTAGATTGTTTACTTCCATGTTTCCTGAGGTGGTATGTTCAGGAAGCCTTCATTATGGACGTCGAGAATTGGCTTTTCGTTATTACCACCCAGCTGGCTTCATGCCAATCACTCACTAAGCAGGACTCGGGTTCTGTAAATCCACCGCCAAGTGCTCGGGCGTGCACGTCCAAAGGATATGGTGGGACGCCCACAGCTTTGGCAAGTCTTGACCATGAAGAGGGGAATCGAGCCACCAACGGCCGTGCGGCTGAAACAGAAAGCCAATTGTCCGGGCTATCCTCGCCACTCCATCCCGTCTGGTCGGCAAATTTACTTAACCTATGTAACACTGTATAGGGTTGCCTGCCTTGAGCAGGTAGCATACCAAACCCAATCCCAGGGCTGGGGTGTCTTCCAGAACTACATGCATCAATGTCTAAAGATCTCACGGACATGAGTCTTGCACAGCGGTATATCAAAGTTGTTGGCTTTCTCATGAAGAGACGCATGTCATACCACCTTTGCTGATCTTTCCTTCCGGTTCTTGGCATTATCTCTGTCATTCTTGCTGTCCGCTTATTCCTTCCCTCATTGTCCTCCCCTCCCACTGTCATTAGTTTCAAGAGATACTCTGCAATATGGTATCTCGGGTTTCTATCGTAGGCGCTGGGCCAGCTGGTTTTGCCCTTGCTGCCGATCTCCAGAACAATGGAAAAAGTACACTCTTGTACTCTCACGAGACTCATTTGCGGCATGCCAATGATGTGATGAGCAAAGGTCGGCTTATGCTCAGCGGCATGATGGAGGGCTTTTCGCACCTGCGCTTGACGACCGACATGAGCCAAGCTGTAGCATTCTCCAAGATTCTCATTCTCACTGTCCCCTCGACTGGGCAGCAGACAATCCTGGAGGAACTGAAACAGTACGATCTTAGACGCCATACAATCATCGCCATTCCCGGAAATTTGGTGTCTTTGTTGATGGATGCTGAGATCGAGGTGGCCAACATATTGGAGACCAACCTGTCGCCGTACTCATGCAGGATGGATGACAACAACCTTCTCGTCTTCGGGAGAAAGAAGGTTGTTTTCATTACAGCCTTGCGAGCCGATATGCGGCCCGGGTTCTACGAAGACATCCAAAGCATCTTCCCAATGAAGCTGAAGTGGTGCAGTAGCGTCATTGAAGTCAGCCTCTCCAATGTCAACGGGGTCTTCCACCCGGCGATGATGCTGCTGAACGCCGGACGCATTGAAAGCACTGCTGGAGACTTCATGTTGTATCGAGACGGTCTTACGCGATCCGTGGCCAACACGATGCAAGCGATTGACCAAGTACGAATGGAGATAGGCAGGAAGTTCGGACTTCGCCTCGGAACTGCCGTCGACATATCCAACGAATGCTACGACCAAAGCTTCACCGATCTCGTTGACCTGGCGCAAAGTTCACCACCACATAATAGGCTGAAGGCCCCAAGCGACATCGATAATAGAAATATCACCGAAGACGTCCCAGATCTACTTGTATCCTGGCATGGCTTGGCTGAAAAGCTGGGCATAGATGCATCACCTATTGCAGCCATCATTGTTCTCGCCGAGATGGCTATGGGTGCGGAGTATCGGAAAACGGGAAGGAATCTGCGGAAGCTGCATTTGGATGGAGTCGGGCGTAGCGAGCTTGTTGCCATGTTCAGCCCTTTTGAAGCAACGCAAAACGAAGCGAGATTGTGAGAAAGAGTCTGCGACCCTTATCCATAGCTCAGCGCGCATCTTATCATTACTATGCATATTTCATATTTCTATGGTAGTATATATGCCATTTGTATCCGTAAATAAAAGAAATACATTACTTTTGTTCAGCTCAGTTCAGTCATTCTATGCATGTTAGTATTGATGTTTTTTTGCAGGCCAGCAGACTCTGCTGCCATTAACCCTCTATGCTATATGTATCTTCTCCGTCTGATCACGTTTTCATTGCTACTGAACCTATGCTACAAATCCACTTTGTTGATTGGCAAGCTGCGAATCTTGGCACCATGTACTGCCAAGATCCAGGGGATCGGAGCCAATGCCAGTGCAAGGAATGCCAGAAGACTATTTCCCCAACCCCATCCCAGCCTGTGATACATGCTCAGTCCGCTAAGCGGTAAGAATGCCCCAGAGAGGCATCGCAGTACCGCATTTGCTCCGACAGCACTGGCCGCGTATCGCTCGAACGTATCAATGAGATACGTCTGGATACCCGTGAAGATCAGGATTGACCCGAAGCCGGTGACGGCTGTGCCTATCTGGGGGACAATCCAGTGGACGCGATATTCGACGCACCAGCCATAAATGAATAGGCCAGCGGGAAATGTCAGTCCCCCAGGAACCGTGATTATGAAGGCAAGCCGATCCTCGGGTGTTGGAGTCTTCCCTTCAGCGACGCGATTTCTAATTGTTCTGTCGCTAAGTGTACCGATGTAATAAGCCCCTAATAGTGTGCCGATTCCACCAGGAAGGAATACAAGGCCATCAGCTACCGTTGAGAAGTTATAGACCTCGGTGAAAACGAAGGAATACGTCGCATAGAGCAGGTAAAGCGTCCCGTAGAGGGTTGCGACGTAGGTGCATACGACCGTGATCATCGGACAAGTAAGGAGCAGCTTTGGCGGCCGAATAATGCTTCGACGGAACAGCTCGCTCGGAGTATAGTCTGGCGCGAGAGACGAACGGAAGTTAGGATTTCCCGTCTCCTTACGCAGTCTGGCAGCCTTCCTCTCTAGTAAGACGGGTGGATAAGTTTCCTTCAATACGAGAAACATGAATATGCTGACAACGGCAATCTGCCTTCATGGTGAGCTGCGTCCATAAAAAAGCGTCATCGATCACTTACAACGATGGAGATTGCCCAGAACATCCATCTCCAGCCGGCGACCTCCGTGATATAGCCTCCAATGATGGGTCCCGTTGTTGGTCCGAGGATGGTGCCGACAGACCAAATTGATGCAGCTTTCCCCCTCTTCTCTTTCGGCATCAAGTCAGCAATGCTGCCCGAGCCAATCGTTATTGTAGCCACGCCTGCAAATCCAGACAAGAATCGAAAAAACAACAGCATGCTCTCGTTCTTCGAAAAGCCGGACATCATCGTAGCCAGCATGAAAACTACGTTAGACACGTTGTAGATCAACATCCGGCCGTATAGCTCACTTAACGGAGACAAGAAAAGTGTTCCACATGCAAAGCCTAATACGAAGATTGATACCACAAAGGTAGCGAACGTGTCAGAGTTGGTTTTGAACTCTGCCATTATGAGGGGAACAGCCGGCGCGAGCATCGCGGACACAAGCGGCCTTTTCATGTTAACATGCATCTTAAAGGCGACAGTATTTGAGAATATGTCACTCACACCAAGAAGCTGATGACCGAGATCGTTAGGATATGAGTCCATTTCACCAGAGATGACCAGGTCATTGGATTTTCAGGATCCTCATCTTCAGGTTCGCTCCAATGCACGGAAAAGTGAGTATTTGACTCATTCTCTTCGGCTTTGACAGAGGTATCAGGCTTAGACTGCATGTATGTTTGGTTCATTGCCGGATGGTCGTGATTTACTAGGTGTGGTGAACCAGAAGTCATGGCTAAGGCACTTAGCTCAAGCTGTTGGTTAAGGATAGTGAGCCACCCGATACTTCGAAAAGCTGAGTTGCGGAAGTGCCAAGCACTCGATTCCGTGAGAGCTGTGGTCTGCAGGTGCAGAATCGAACACATCGCTTGGCTCGTTGCCAACGGCATGGAGGTTCAGGGATGACCCCTTTCGCAACCGGGCGGAAGATCTCGGAAAATGCCGTAATGCCCGAGACCGAGTCCTTCTACCATCTGGAACCAGGATGTGCTTTTTCCATGCGTCTGCGGCCGTCTTCTTAAGGCGTTACTTCGTCCTATCCAGTCGAGTTTTCCATTAGCCGACAAATGAGGAAAGATGATCCGCGTGGAGATCTTGACGCAGGAACCTTATTCTAGAAACGCGATGCGACCTGCATACACATCGGACTTTTTAACCTTGTCTCAAACTAAAATTGGTGTGTGGCACGGGTAGAGTGAGCGCCAATGATATGCATGAATAGCGGTTTGATGGGAGGTGACGTTTTCTAAAGTTTGTCTAAACAATTCTATCCCCCGGAAGATCAATTTCCGTCGGTTTCGTGTCCCTCAGCCGTCAGATCAATGAATCAAGAAAAGATCGTCATAAATGTACGCGCACTCATACACAAGCCACCGCCAAACGCGGCTAAGGCTATGGACACGTTTACGCGAGAACGACAATTTGAATAGCACGAAGAGCCAATCATTGGATTATAACATTGTCGTTTATCACCGTGCACGACTTGAATCCCATAGAGACGTGAACTCATCTTAGCCTTCTATCCTCTAGTGGCTACAGTAACCAATAACTGCATGTCCATGTGAATCCCGTCTTTCGTCGTGAGCTTCTCCCATTCCTGCTTCATCTCTTCCCGCACCTTGGATCGCAACTCGACCGGAACGCCACCATAAGTCTTTCCTGAGGAACTTGAGTCTAACCAGTTGATCATGGCTTCTCCGTCTTTCGCTGTCTTAACAATTTTGTTTATGACAAAGGTTGTCTCCTTAAATCCCGCATCAGCTAAGAGCTGGTCCAAGTCTTTCTGTTTGATAAACTTTGGCCCGCTGATTACTGGATATTTTCCGTATGGCTCTCTGCCAAGGACTTCCTCTTTGATCTTTTCGTGTGCTGCCTTGTAATCCCCGGAGCCGCCAGACATCCCAAGTCGGCCGCCGGGTCTCAGCACCCTAGCAAACTCCGCAATTGCCGCAGGCTGGTCCTGTACCCAGTGGAACGTGGAGTTGACGAAAACGATGTCGTAAGTAGCCGTCTTGAATTGCGACAGATCCTCGGCTGTTCCCACGTGGAACGACAAGTTGGGCCTTGCTACTTCGCGGGCAAGGGCAAGGCGCTCTTTGCTGGGATCCACCCCGTCAACCTGACCCTCCGAGCCGACTATGTCTGCGATGTGAGCTGTGAGGTTGCCTGGTCCGCAGCCAACATCGAGAACACGCATGCCTGGGCCTACTTTCAATCTGTCAAGGAGGAACAGGCCTGTGTTGAACTGAGTGTCGTTCACGAGGGTGTAGCCTCTCGCCAGTTCGTCTGTATCTGTAGCAGCCATTCTGTCGGGTGGTGTCGTAGATCCGGGCAGCCTGCCGTTGCACGTCGATCATACACCGACGTCTCATTCCAAATGACTGATGGCTTTATACGCGGTCGAGTCGTCAAAGCGCTAACCACTTTCGAGATTCACAAGCCGTGCGTCTCGGCCAATGCGACGGCTTCGTACGTCAACAGAGTAGTCCGCTGCCAAAAAAGCGCTGGGGCGGCCCGAGGTCCAAGTTGACTTTGTGGGGTTTGAGCTGCGGCCCGGGAATCCCGGACAATGCAATGGGGGAGTCAAAATTTTACTCGTCTGAAGCTCTCTCTTTCATGCTGTTAAACGTTTCGCATTTGTTTGATTTAAGAGTTAGGCATCCCGTCGCTAGCGTCAACCGGACAAAATCGCACGCTTTTGGAGACTCGGGTAATTGAATCCAGAGGGAATGCAGTTGCTGAATCGTAACTGTTTCATGAATACTGGCATATTCCGAACATCCAAAGTCATTGTATACTGTATGGGCAGGTTGAGTTGTCTTCTAGAACCATGTATGAGAGTCAAGGCTCCATTTCAGACGGGCTACATGTAACATCGTCCTCTGTGACGCAATGAATATTGTCGAATTGAGCACCAGGGCCGTTATTTTTGTACTCTGCACTGGACTCGATGTTCTACTGACTTGTCTTATGTTCTCACCTTTGATCTAATAACTAAAACAGGCCGGACATTGGTAGTAGGGATCGTGTATCTTCACACACAAAAGCATCATCTGGAACCCGGAAGAAATGCACGTCGCATGAAGCTGCGAAAGCCCATCGCATAGTTAGAACAAGGCTGTTGTGAATACTATCAAACCAAATCACTCTCCAACCTAAATGTTCTTAGTCGTACTATCCACTTCCGTTCCCAACTTCTCTTTGCCTTCTGTAGTTTGGCTCTCTGAATCTGCTACAACACCATGGACTATGTCACCAAACCCAGTCACAACGTAGGAGAGAAGTGTGGGCTTGTGAGGAAAGAAAAGGTTGGAGAAGTAATAAATGAAAATAGACAAGAAGAACCCATAAAGCCAGTTGAAACTGAATAAGTTCGCCAAACCTTGATCAATATGAACAGATGTTGGCGACACCTTTGCGGCCAGCCCAGGCATGACTGGGATGATCACCAGAACCATCGTCAGGGCAGCTCTCCAGTTAGTGCCGTATTCTCCGTAACTGTATATGCCATTTGGATTGTAGAGAGCAGGAATATCGTACTTCTTCCGCTTGATGAGCCAGTAGTCCGTGAACAGGATACCCGCCATTGGAGCCATGAAGATGGCATAGGCACTCATGAAGTTGAGAAAAGCCTTGCCAGAGGCAACGATAATCCATGGGCAAAGGGCCCAGCCCCCAAGGAAAGCGACGAATACTGTACCGCGACGGATGTTGAACCACTTCGGTGCTACCGTTGTAATATCGTTGGCGAAGGAGACGGCATTTGCGCTGATGTTGACGCTGATCTGCGCAAGGAGCCAAATGGAGGCACAAATGAAGCCTGCAGCTCTACCACCGGCAGTGTTTTGCCACGTGCTGATGATCTCGAGCGGCGTCCAATACGTTACTCCCCATATTTCTTGAGCGGCAGAGGCGGAGATAACACCGAAGAGAGCAACAATTGTCTTGAAGAAGGGTATAACAGGCAGCTGCCACACCTGGGAACGTCTTTCTTTGCTGAAGCGAGAAAAGTCCGCAATGTTTACAGCGAGAGTGCTGTAACCACCGGTAACGCTTGTCTGCAGGGAGGTAAGTACCCATGAGCCCAAACGATGATCGAGATTTGCTTACAAGATTAGACAGCCACAGCCATGCACGCTCTGCACCATGAACTTGACTGGGCTTGCTGAAGAAGTCACCCCCACCACCAGCACGAAGTGAGATCCATATGACCTTGAAGACTTTTGTCAGAACCGCACCACGAGAACTATTTTTTGAACACTTACCATTGCGAGGGCCATTGGTGGCGTAAGAACTGTCTTCACCCAAAACATCTTCTGCAGCTTATGCGTCGGAATCAGAAGCAGAGGGAATTGGATTAGCCAGTAGATCAGGTATGATATCATTCCCACTGTGGTGAGACCGGCTGAAGCAGGTAGGTGATTAGGGATGTCCTTGACACTAGGCCAGATGGCAGCGATTACCTAGCAGCACTGTCAGACAAGAACCGCCAACATCTCTCGGCCATACTCACAGAGGTCACGCATGTCGCACCGCCAGCCGTCTGCACGCCAAACCAGAACATAGCCAATATGCCACGGCTTACAACGGCAAAGTAGCTAAACCAATAGCCAAAGCTAGCCCGAGAGGCAATTGGGAATGGAATATGCAGATCAGACCCGATTGCCCCGTTCAGGACTGTTGGAATGGCATTGCAGATGCCGGCAACCAAGACAATCAGGATGGCATCGGTAGCAGAAAGGCCTTTAACGGAAGGTTAGCCTGGCGTTGGAAATTGTGAAGAAAGCACCATCGCCATCTTACCAGTTGTAACAATAGCCGCGCCAGTGTTCCAGGTCGAGATAGTCACAAGATCCGAGAACCAGTACGTGATGAAGGCTCCTTTGCCCCATGTTCGCCTTTCCGGAGGAACGGGGTCCATGTCCGCGTTCGTCCATACCTCAGGGGGCGCGATGCTGCTCTCCTGCTTTGAAAGTTTCCAGCTTGTGGGCTCGGTAAGCCGAAGCTTGATCTTTTCTTTGGCAGCTTGGCCACGTTCTCGGTAAGTCATGTTTTCCATCGTGACCATCTTACTCAAGAAGCTGACAAGCTCACGAACATTAGTAGCTCTTGTAAGACAGGAAGGTAAACAATTCTGATCAGAGATGAATGACAGTCGAAGACGTGCTGGTCAGGCGTGAATACGCCATTGTCATGAGCCTGCAGGTAATATTTCAAGCAAGAAGCTCAACTTGCATGCTGTACACGATTGCAACCAATCGCGAATCCTTGCAGATAGAGTTGATCTGAATTGGTAGTGGGTGGAGATAAGGACGATTTGAATGCAGACCTCGGCCGGGGGTGCTATCGACGACTCCATCTTTGACGATCCCCGGCCATCGGATAGTGGGGTCGTCACACCCTGGAGCTAGCCAGAACCAATGACGGACTTTGAGATCCTAATCTCTGATGCCGTTGGTTCATCCTCCAAAGATAACGCAGGAGGCAATCGGAGCAAAGGCACTCGGCAAAGGGAATTGCCAGTGTTGATCCATGAAACTTGGATTTGTTCTACTTGCCCGTATCTTGTCCCCGAGGACTTCTTTTCGGCAACTTTTGCCATTCCACCTAATATGTCAGTATCCGCTTCGTTGGCATCGAACAGTCGCAACCGACTGGCCTGCGCGTCCTGTACACGAAGGAAGGTGAAATGCAGCAAGACTGTGCCATGTAGCAACTGTGTTCGAAGGTAGAGTAGCCTACGGGGAAGGAACCGAATGTCTCGGTCGTTGTTCTGGAAGACTTTGCTGAGCGGGATGCTAATTTGTGCAATCCATACTTTTAGAGGCGAACAGGATGCATGCGTTCTCGGATCAGCCGAGACGGACTCGTCTGCAGTAGTAGATTCCCGAGCCTCCCCTCAACATCCATCACCGTCAGACGCCGCCCGACAACTCCATGTTCTCCACCGCAGGATAGCCGAACTTGAAGCCGAAGTGCAGAAAGCTACTTCCGGCACAACACTACAGCACAACCCTTCACATGCAGAAGACGAGGAAACTCCCCATGAAGTCCTTGATCCAACCTTGAATCCGCCCGATTCCATTACACATCGGACGGACATTCAGAATAACCGACTTGACAGCAGCGATGCCGTTATGAAAGACGCGGCATCTATTCTGGAGTTTCTAGCTTGGGGGCGACATAAGGACCCCGAATATCATTCCACTGTCTCGCCGGAGGCTACGTTGACTGCCGGAACGGCTTCAGGCGATGTCTGGGACAAAGGTTCTCACGTCATAGAGTCTGCGACCGATTCTTTTGGAGATTGCTCTCAACTTTCCGTCATTCAGCTACTGCTCCCAAGTCCGCAACAGGTCTGGCAGCTGGTTCAATACCACGAAGAGTGCCTACTTTGGTATCATGGCTCATTCTTCGCACCGAGTTTCCGCGACCAGCTGGAAGCCTTCTACGCTGATTACGGCGGCATAATTGACGGACCCGGCGTCAATTTGCAATGGGTTGCTCTTCTTTTTTCCATCATGACGGGAAGTCTGGTCTGCTCTCCACCGGCTACCCTGCAATCCTGGGGCTTCCGCGATCCGGAACGGAGAACTCTGTCCAAACGCTGGTTTGGGGCGGTCTTGACGTGCTTGAACCGAGCTGACTATACTGCCAATCTGAGCATCTTATCCTGTCAAGCTATTGCAACAAACACCATATCCGCGCATCTACTGGGATTCAGCAGTTCTCAAAGCATACAGCTTGCAGCAGCTGTTCGCATAGCCCAGTCACTTGGTCTTCACCGTCTAGGCAGTGAGACAACTCGCAATACGATCGATAGGGAGATTGGTAGACGGGTCTGGTGTCAGCTGTGCAGCCAGGACTGGTTTGGAATACCATTCTCCGAAAGCTATTTGATCAATCCACTGTATTCGACTTCCGAGCCACCATTGAACTGCCATGATCAAGATTTGCTGCCACTACCAGTGGACACACCGACCATTACGAGCTATTGCCGATTTCTTCGCGAGGTCGCCTCTATTATTCCCCAGCTTCAAGATGATTTGATGGTTCGTAACACTGCCTATACTCGATATGAGCAGGTTCTGGCTTGGGATGCTCGCCTTCGTATACTTGTGACGACGGAGAGACCGATGTTTCTTTCGCATGTTTCCATCGACCCGCAGTGGCCCTGTTGGATTCCTTGGGCTCGTCGTGCTCTAGCAATCAGTTCCGGCCATAAGATAATAATGATCCACCGATCATTTCTTTCTGACAGTTTTATCAACCCCACTTTCGCATTTACCCGTCGGACATGTCTTGCAGCTTCAAAGACCATCATCAAAGAGTACAAGTATGTTGTAGATGAGGATGGACCAACGCTCTGGATACACCAAGCATTCTCGGTCGCCGCGTCGGTCATACTCCTGCTGGATGTTCTTCACAGAGACCCCAACGATAGAGAATCGGCTGAGCACAAGCAGCTTGCTGAGAGCGTCATTGCGATACTACATAATCACCGAAATAGCATGATTGCCGTAAGGGGTATCAAGCTGCTAGGTGTGTTGTTGGCGGAGGTTTCCAAAGTTGCTTCAACGAGTGGAGCCCCAAATCAAGGGCGAAAGCGTAAGAGACATGATGACACTTTCGTCTCATCCAATGCAGACAGCCCCCGAAACAGCAGATCAGGATATAAGTTCGACCTTCCAGGATTCGTCAAGACGTTCTCCGTGGGCACGGCGATCAGTCAGTCGGCTGGTTCATCCCATTCTGCCGGTCAACAGCAATCACAAATGGGCGTACAGGTTGAGGATCCTCAAGAGAGCGATAATGTAGACGAACGTGGCGGGGAAGACGCTGGCCACATCATCGAACCCTCTCTCGGTTACTCATTTAATACGGCGGGACTAGACGGCGCCAACAGCTTCGAAAACCTCTTGTACCTTGTGAACCACGACTGTTTTTCTGTGCCTTGAGATCTTTCGTTGCATTGGGCTCATTGACTTCCCCCTTCGCAATGTAAGCTAGACTTAATTTACAGACTGCCTATTTTTCCTGTGTCTCCAACTATTCTCTACATAATTATTATCATAGTTGCTATCTATGGTATCTTCGTTATCGTAGTTGCCGTCGTCGTCCTCGGCGTCGTCGTCCTCGATGTTATTGTCGTTGTTACCTCCGTTTTTTAATCCCGTCTACTGTCGTCCTCGATCGGACTAAGTCAGTACGTAGTAAATACAGTCGCGCAAAACTAAAAGAGATAGGCCATTTTCAAGCGAAGTATCGCACATGCTGTATACTCCCTATGCTACTAACTCCTATCATCTTTTCTATTGAATCCCGATGATTATCATTAGTATCATTCTCTTCACCCTCGTTGTGTCCATCCGCCCGTATAGAGAAGGCTTTCGACAAGCGTCTACAGAACGCCAGCCGACCAACTGTTTCACTTTGCGATGTCAAAAGCTTGACCTGTGATTGAGAATTTGTATGTTCCCTTTGCAGGGCGCAACCGCTCTCGGGCGAAACCACCAGAACGAAGTTCATTTAGGTCGAATCTTAGTTCACTTCTCTCACAAGGTTTATCTAGATCACTACCTGCCCAAGAAGCTCTGCGACAGCTTGCTCTACAGCTTTCAAATCCTCGATTATAGGCTGGTGCCCACTCTTCACAACTTCAACCCAGCTTTCTCCACCCAACAGCTTGCTAAGCTCCCGAGATCGTTCGACGGGACTAATCATGTCCTTGTCTCCGGCAATAAATACTGCAGGACATTTGATAGCCGAATAGTCAGGGTCCGCATGCTCCAAGTCCGCAAGCGCCTCGCACGTCTGAGCATATCCCTCCGGATCCGATGCAGCAACCATTTTACGAATGGCCTCTCGCGCCACAGGATCTGCCGAGCGGTCGGGTGTGTCCTCGTAGAAGTTCGACTTGGTCGCCATTTCCGCTCCGAACAGTATTCCTTTCTCCCTCACGTTTGCAGCGAGCTCAAGCATGCGTTGGCGGGCTGCAGGGATATGTCCGATGGCTCGACCGGGACCGAGGAGGACGAGGCCGGCAATGGTGTCGGGATGCTGGGCTGCGTAGTGCAGCGCGACGATGGCACCAAGGGAGTGGCCGATGATGATGGTTTTGCCCGTATTGCCTTGCTTTTGAGAAGATTCTTGGAGAGATGTGAGGAGATCGTGTAAGTCGGCGACATGGCCCGCGATTGTGAGCTTTTTCGTTTGATCGGCCAGCGGTGTCTTGCCGAAACCTTGTAAGTCAACCAAGGCAATTTTGTAGGAACTGGGTAAAACTGGCAAGAGTCTTTCAAAAGTTTCAGTCGAGCCTCCCAGACCGTGAAGGCAGACCAGGGGCGGTCCAGAGGGGTCGCCGGCGAGGAGGTAGTGGGCTTTGGTCTCCGAGGAGGTGGTGATGTAGCATGAAGTTGGCGCTGAAGTCGTCATTGTGAAGACTACAATTTTCGCAAAGATCTCTGTTTGTGTCTCGGTTCAGACGTTTTTCTTTGAACAAATCGGATTCGCGAACAAAATAGCTTACATTGCGATCCTCTTGTCGAGGTTTCGTCTTCCCGCAGAACAATCATCCCGACAACACCCCTGTCACTTCGGCCGAGGAAGTTTAAGCCCCACACCTGGGTTCGGCCGGGCTCAGACTGTCTGGTTTTGACTGATCGATAAGATTGACGTCCGATTCCGATAGAGCCTCACCAGTATGCGAGGATCTCTTGCTGGGTGGGCTGCATTTTGGTCGGTGATATTGAGAACACTATCAGTCTGATACAAGAAGCGGCAGTTAAGAAAAAACCGGTTAGCTTTCAGAATTCAGCCCTAAACTCTCTCAACTCAACAGATGAGAACTAGTCATCGTTCCAACCAGAATTTGTCATGGTCATCACGTCTGTTGTCACCGAAGAGGCAACCTGCCTAGAGCCTCAGAAAATCCACTTCACTCTCCCACATGCTCAAGCTACAAGCGGCCGCGTAGTCCCCATAGCGCATGCGAAATCCAGCAAAGTCGACTTTGGCGCCGAGATTTATGGCATTGATCTCAACAACTTCACTGATGCGGACTTCGAGCTCATTTCAGATGCGCTGCACAAGTACAAGCTTCTTGTCTTCAAGGAGCAGCCAGAGATGCTGAAGCCGCAGCAGCAGTACAAGTTGACTTCAAAGTGTGTGAACCACTACATCAATTCCTTTTCGGGCTGCTAACACAAGCCTCAGTTTTGACCCTGATGAGAAGACTGGAGGTTTTGCGCACGGCAAAGATCCCTTTCTCGTCCACCACAACGGCGTTGACTTCTTCGGCATTCCGAAACGCCCCGCGATTCCTGACCAACCTCAAGTCCATATCCTTGGACGCGGGTCGTTGCCAGATAATCACTACGGCTTTCCTCCTGGCTTTGAGGTCCAGGGGATAGACCATGAAGAGTTTCACCTTCCGCCGCATATCCCTGCAGATAAACGCGAAGCTGGCGCCTCTCGATTCTATCAGTGGCACTTTGATGGGGCTCTCTACGCGATTCCTCCGCCTCGAGTAGGCTGCCTACTAGCGGTCCGGACGCCTAAAGGCCCGGATGTCACTGTTCGGTGGGAGGATGGCAGCGGGACCGAAATGAAAATGGCTCCCGGCGCTACGGCCATGGTGGCTGGCAGCAGAGCCCTGGCTCTTCTCGACGAGGAGACTCGCAAGGTTGTCATGAATAGTCGAATCGAGTACGCCCCTCATGCATTCGTCTGGATGTCAGGCGCTCACAGCACACGTCTCGGGCACCTGATCGAGACGGAGGGGCTTGAGAAGCCGCTGGGCCAGCTCCCGAAGTGGAACAAGGGGAAGGTTTGTATTTACCCGATGGTTTGGACAAACCCCAAAACGGGCGAGAAGTCGCTCCAGGTCCATGGGCAGGGTGCCTTCAAGTTGTACTTGAAAGATAGTCCCGATGGCAAGGAGACGATTGTGGATGATTTGACAGAGGTCAGGGAATTTATGGACGAGTGAGTCTGCCAGCGACTCCAAGAAACCTGAGCACAACTGATTACGCACAGGATCATGAAGCCAGCTCTTCAACCGGAGAACATCTACGCTCACCCACACCAGGAGCAAGACGTTATTCTATGGTATAATAGAGCACTCTGGCATAGTATTGTAAGTACTTGGAGTGATTCAAAACCAAAACCTGAGGAATTGACGTATTTCAGACCGAGTTTCCCAAGTCTTACGGTCCTCGTGTGATGCATCAGTGCAATGTGGCGGCGAGCGACCACCCCGCCGCCTGAGAGGATTCAGAAAATGCAATGTAAGTTTACGGAGGAAATATCGTTGTAGCTTTAGCAGTAGACCGGAAGGAATTAAATGTTTCCCCCTGCCTTCATCTAAAAATTTATCTCTACAAATGACCGCAAGCCCCCAACACCGTCTTTTTGACCCAGGCGGCAACGCAGGCTATGATATTCGATCATAGCAGGGAACGAGTTTTGCGCGCTACCAAAATCTCACGCCTCCACTAAGGAGCAATTGGTTCTTCAATTTATGCCGTATTACGTGTTCTGTAAGCGCTCCCGGCCAGCTCGGCCGAAAACATCAGTGCATGATAAGATCGGGAACTGAGATTGGAGAGGGGTAAACCTTATCGGACGTCACCGAAGCTGACGGCAAAGCGTGATACCTGAACGCAACATCTACATAATTGACAGTCTTGAGGCGGCGGGCGCTGCACGCAGCTGTTTAAGTCACATTCTCGGATAATTCGAATCGTCGGACTGGATTTATTGCTTTAATCCATTGGACACGCACACCGTCGATTCACGAGTTCTTGTCATGGAGAAGCAAACCAGGTACGTCGATCGCGAGATCTCAAAAGCAAGTCCAGACGCCCCGACTTTTGAGAACGTGTCAATGACATCCATCAGATTTCCCTACACGATTTCGACAGCCGCGTCGACGAAATCACAACCCAGCTGTGCTCGGCAGCCGAAAATGTCGGTTTCTTCGCCATCAAGGACCACGGCTTGACCGACTCCGACATCCAGGACATGCTGTCCACCGCGGAGTCGTTCTTCCACCTCCCGGATGAGACCAAGGCCACAGTGCCCTGGAACCCACAAAATGTCGGATGGGAGAAGTTGTCGCAAGTCCGGCCCTCCACGGGCGCGGCAGACCAGAAGGAGTCGTACCAAATCCAGTTTGGCGAGAACATGAAAGGCCTTTGGCTTGACGACGGCACTCTCCCCGGATTCCAAGCCAAGACTCTGGAGTTCATGCACAGGGTGCAAGATATTTCGGAGAAGCTCATGATCTGCCTCGCTCGTGGACTGGGGTTCGAGGACAGGTACTTCATCAACTGGCACGACATCGCGCGACCGAACTCGCAAACAACGCTTCGTATGCTCCATTACTACGAGACGCCAAAACTGAACGACGGCAAAGTTTACCATCGTGCCGGCGCCCATGCCGATTGGGGCTTCCTCACGCTCCTCTTCCAGAAGCCGGGCTACTCCGGTCTCGAGATCTGCCCCGGCCGCGAGGCCGTCACGGAGCACGCTCTCGGCAACGAATGGACCAAGGTCGATCTCGAGCCTGGGGTCATCGTGTGCAACATCGGAGATCTGCTCATGAGCTGGAGCGACGACCGCTTCAAGAGCACGTACCATCGTGTCAAGGCACCTTGTGAGGAGAGAGACTTTTACGGCGAGAGGTTTAGCATCGCGTTCTTCAACCAGCCATGCAAAGATGCGATCATTCAGGGTCCGAAGGGGAAGTATCCTGTGGTCACGGGGGAGGAGTTCAATCGGAACGCGATGAATCGAATGTATAAGGCGGCGCAGGAGAAGTTGGCTGCGATGAAGCAGGCGGAGGAACAGGGACAGGGATTGCCCAGCGCAAGGGCTCTTGAGGCAGCAGCGTAACCGATATCCTTGTGTTGAAGCCTCGTGTTAGTTTTACATATCAGTCGAATTGAAAAACAAGCCCCTTGACCACGCCACGAAATTGAGTCCATAGTGAAGCTTGCGGGTTTGCAACTAACTGAGGTCAAAGTGTCACACATGGAGATCGAGCGGAAATCTAAGTCCTCGGATTCATTTCATATGGTGTCCAATAAGTTGATGACTTCTTCTATAGTGACGAACAGGTTGTGTTAGGTACACTGAGAATTGGGAAACTCCCAACCTTAAGGCTGTCCACCTGCATTTTGATATTGCGATGACATCTCTTGTGGGCCCTAGGCGATGTCTTGTCTTTGAAGTTATCATCTCTGGTGTCTTTCCCTCGACTGTTCCTAGCATTGTGGTCGTGACTGAACAAAGCCTGGATCTAGTTGCTTGCCGGGAATAACATGGACCTTCTCCAAAACGATGCAACCTCAGTTATCGCAGTGTTGCCCCGCATCGATCACCAACCTCGGCCGAAGTGGCAAGGGGTTGCAGTCAGACGGTACGATAAGCCTCGGCCGAGCTTATCAAACTCATACACCTTTTCTGTTATTGGACGATAGCATTCGTAGACTGAGTGTAAGTCGAGAGGTCAGACCCGCAGCCGTGCACTGGGAGTTTGGGCATGGTAGATACTCTCGGAACGGGATAATGATACCGCTTTTCTGGCTTTCATGGTATGCCTCAGATATATCAGATGAGGCCCTGCTCAGACTGTTTGCAAGACTGTGAGTATCTAATTGGGAAGCACAAATCCGTGATTAAGCACTATCTCACCAGCTTTTCTAAATCAGTTGTAATTGCTCTGCAAAGCGTGAAAAGATGTCTCCAGGAATACTCACTCCAAACCCCACCTTCACTCTGACGGAGATGGAGAAGACACCAAAGGAAAAACACAACTTCGGAGCCGTCGTCACCGGACTCGATTTGGATGACATCAGCGGTAAGTGTCAAATTCCTCGTCTCCAATAACAAATTCCTAACATCATCCGCAAGATGCCGATGTCAAAGCCTTGCACGATGCCATCTGGACACACAAAGTCCTCGTCGTCAAGGGGCAGAAGCACATCCACCCCATCAAGCAGTGGGACCTCGTCACCCGACTCGACCACGACGCGCCGCTCGTCCACGGCCACGGCGACATGAAGACCTTCAACGAAAAAGGCGGCCTCCTCTCCGTAAGCCCTCCTTCTCCCATCTCCCGACACCAGTACCTAAACTCACCGTCTCTCAGAGAGGCCGCGAAGTCCTCGCCATCCCCGGCGCAGAAAACGTCCGCGTAATCGGCAAAGGCTTCCAGGGCGAAAACCACTACGGCCTCCTCAACAAGACCCTCACCCGCACGCCCTCGCACGACTTCCACGCCCTGCCCCTCTCAGAAGCAGACTTCGAGGCGGGCCACACGCGCTTCCAGCGCTGGCACATCGACGCCGCGCTCTACGACCGCGAGCCCGCGTGGTTCACGACGCTGCGCTGCATCACGCGCCCGACTGGGCCCGAGGTCACGGTCCACTGGGACGACGGCAGCGGGCGCAGCATGACCGTAGAGCCGGGGCTGACTGCGTTTTTCAGCAATGTGCAGATGTACGAGCTAATGAGCGACGAGGAGAAGAAGGTTGCGGACCACTCGTGGGTGGAGTATGCGCCGCACCCGTACCAGTGGATGGGGAACTGCAAGGGCAATGCGAATGGGCTGGGGCTGGTGAGTCAGGGGAAGGAGATGAGGGAAGAGGAGCTGGGGGAGTGGGATGAGCAGGCTGTGAAGCGGTATCCTATGGTGTGGGTGAACCCCGTCACTGGAGAGAAGGCGTTTATGGTGCATGGGATATGTGTGCGGCGTATGTTCCTGCGGTCGAGTGTCGATGAGGAGCCGACTGTGGTGGATGATGTAGTGAAGATCCGAGAGTGGCTGAAGGTGATTCAAGAACGGGTGCTGAAGCCGGAGTACATCTTGCTGCCCAAGGCCGAAGAGGGAGACATCATCATGTGGGCCAACTTTCAGATGTTCCATACCGCGATAGACTATCACTCGAAGCTGGGACCGAGGACGATGCATCAGGCCAATGTCGGAGCAAGCGTCGGACCTGTCGGACCGGTGCCCATTCCCGCAGCTAGCTGAACGAATGTCGAAGGAAATTTCTGTTATGCGCATAGTTGAAATTTTGTTTCATTTCAGAATCGTCTCGTGATACCCTTCCTCGGGTCACTAATTCCTGTAAAGACTGTAAGATGTCTTCTTTCTCCTGACTTTTCATGTGCTGTAGAGACTGTATCTTTCGTCCCTTCTCCTGGCTTTTCGTTCGCTGTAAAGACTGGACCCTTTTGCTCTTCTTCTCACTTTCACGCTGTAAAGACCGTACTCGATGGCCAGCATCAAACTCAATAACCCCCAATAGGCGAAATATCCAACCCCTCCCCCTCCCCAGCCGCACACTTGAACCCAGGCGCAATGGGCTGCGGCGCCGTCAATTGGCCCCCGGTACACGTCGCAAAGTGCGTCTCGTCCTCCAGGCACGTAAGATATCCCTCCGTGCACGCCTCATCGTCATCCTCATCATCATCCTCATCCGCCGGCGCGTCCGGCGCCCCCGACGCAACGGGGACCTGCGCCGTAATCGTAGCCGTGACAGTCACCGTTACCTCAACAGTAGAAACCGCAGGCACAGCGCACGACGGGGCCGGGCGCTCCGGGGCGGTGGTGCTGACCACCGGCGGCGAGGTGACGGCTGGAGTATCGATCTCGGATGAAGGCGATGTCGGCTCGGCGGGGGGAGTGTCCATGTAAGACGTAGTCGGCTCAGGCTTCTCCTCCCCGGGCGCGGCGGAGGAAGCGGAAGCGGCAGGCGGCTCGAACGGCCCGCCACCACCGGAACCGGCGCCGGCCCGGGGGTTCCCATCACACGGCTGCACGAACAAATTAGCCTCGCCCTCAGGATGATCAACACTTGTCCCCGCATTGGGGTATTTGATAGGAACCTGCGCCGTCAGCGCCTCGTCAGTCGTGCACCCGCCCGAGACCTCACCCATATTCGCCATGAACAGCTCCGGAAACTGCGTCTGCCTCTTCGCGGGCGACGTGCGCCACCCCTCCCTCGCATGCCCGCGCTTCTTCTTCGACGCCACGACCGTGATCGGCGCGCAGTTCATGTAATACTCCGGCTGTCCACCAACCCGCGCCTGCCACGTCCACGCAAAGGTATACTCCCCCGGCGCGATGCCCTGCGGAATGGAAAAGGTGTACTCATCTTTATTGGGCCCTTCGAGGTTGCCCTTCTGGTTGCGCGCGGGGCAGCCGCCCTCGATGGAGTGGATGACCATCCACGTCGACTGCTTGGTCGGCTCGGTGTCGGTGGAGAGCGCGAACTGGCAGCTGCCGCCGCCGTGGACGGCCTGCCCGGCGAAGGTGGCGGTCTGCGGCTCGCCGACGGCGTAGACGGTGCGTTCGCCGTCGACGATGTAGGAGGCGCCGGGGGGCACTTTGCAGGGGAAGTCGTCGCCGGTGGCGGAGATGGGGTTGGTGGGACCGTCGGCGACGAATTTGAAGGGTTTCGGGTTCTCGAGGACGACGTGGGCGGATGTGAGGTAGAGGAGGAGGGAGGTGAGTAGGAGAGAAGACATGGTTAAGAAAGGACTGTGTGTTGTGTGTTCTATCTATGAAGAGAGTGTGAGTGTATAGTTGGAGATATGTACGCGAAATCGAATTTGTTGAGACCAGCTGCAATGAGAAGGGAGTATGATATGATGCAGATTCAGTGGGAAGGAGGGAGGGCTCATAGGTATTTGTAGGTCGTGGGTGAGGTTGCCAAGGTGAATGGTGCTTTGGACGAAGACTATTCCAGGACAATGCGATTGTTGCTAGGAAGGACTTTGCCGCTGTCCTTTGACAATATCAACTCTCACATAAAGCCCAGAAAGAGCATTCCGTCAACCATTCGCTGTCATCCTTTGATGTAAGTTCAGCTTGAAAACGCCTTTCTGCCAACTTTCATCAGCATCAGAGTCAAATAGGCCTTTCGAGCATCTTCTCCAGATGAAAGAACACTCGGTTGACACGTCCAGCTCCCTTGCAAGATATCCCAAGCCTACGCTGCCGAAGTCCATTTGATGACCAGCGTTAGACCAGCCGACTCCCTTAGCAATAACCCCGCGAATCCGGGGAAATGCATCACACTCCGCGACAAGCTTGAGTGTGTGTAATGCTTGGCAAGGCCTTCGTCTGTCAAAATATCCCCGAACCCATCTTGAGATCCTGGGGCCTGAAAAGAGACGCAGTCGTACCGCAACTGCAAGGGGATCGGCAGGAACAAAGACCAGTTGTCTGGTTGATGAATTGGTGTCGCCGTTGCTAGTACTTCCGCCTGTTTCAGCCTCTCTAGTCAACTTTCTTTGTTCCCAGAACACTACCCATGAGAAAGTGGCTTTATGTCGGTGCCCCCATCCCGGTCAAGCTGCACTATGAGCTGCCACGCCGTTCGAAATTGGTCTCGGGCAGAAAAGCCATGTCAAGTTCACCAATACCCTTGGTGGTTCTACTGCATGTAGTTGAATCTCTTGGCGGTTGCTCGGCGAGTGGGGTGCGATAAGATTGTATACGATATGAAGATTGGTATAAATTGTATGAGTTGAGCCAATTGACCGAGTCGAGAACAAAAAGAAAAAAGCTGAAGAAGCTCCGACCATATGCCGGACGACGCTGTCCCATGCTGTAGTTCCAGTCTGAATGCTATGTAAAGACAATGATATGTGGTATTATGCAGGTTCGACCAAAAACATCCTCCCGCGGCACACAGCGGAATGCATCACCTCACCTGCGCCCCGCCCCATTCTCCCTCCCAGACACCACCCTGACGTCTCTCCGCTTCTTCAGCCACCGCCTGACAATGTACTCGTACGCAGCCTTCTCTCCCTCGCCCGGCGCGATGCGAAACGATCGTCCAGGCCGGCGCATCAGTACAGCCACGGACCTGGGAGGTGTAAGCGGTCGGTAGGACTCGGCGGTGGCATGTCTCGGACGAGGGGGCTCGGCCGCACCTTTGATGAAGTTGTTCTCCTGCTCCCAATGTGTGGGGATGCGGAGGACTTTGCTATGAATCACATTCATTGCGAGGACAGAGTCTTCGGCTCTGACGACGAGTCTGGCATTTTCTGTTAGCTGGAGAACGTCACGGAAGGCGGCAAGGACGGGACGGAGGTCTCTGGGGGAGTGCAGGGCCATGCTGTGATGTATCACGTGGAGGCTGACGTACGAAACGTTGATCTCGCTCGCCCCTTGGCTAACGAGAAAGATGTTGATCTTCGCTGCGGCCAAGGCAGACATGATTTCCGCCGATATTCCAACCATGTTTCTCATCTTGTGGCCGATGACGGTGACGATGGACATGTTCTCTGTGATAACGACCTGCAGGCAAGTAGTTCATTAGCAAAGAAGTCTTTGAATGAGTCGCGGCCTTTCTTACCTTTCCAAACTTCTCAAGCTCAACCCTCAGCCTCTGATGTTGACAGGACCCTTCCTCCGAATGCTGGAATGCAAGGCTGACGTTGCGCTCGCTCGTTGTGACGAGATCAGTCTTGATTCCAGCCTCTTCTAGTCTATCAAATACACCGTACAAGAACCCTTGGGACTTCGTGTTCCTATTGCAAACGACGTTGACAAGCAGTATTGAGTCCTTGACGGTCACAGCTGTTGGTCGACGCCTCTCCTTCTGGTCACCGTGATATCCGTTGCCCAGCATGAAGTCGATCGAAGGAAGCGGGACCTTGACATCCACCTTTTCGTCCGTCGGTGTTGGGGGTGTAAGAGGCGGCGAAGGTGTTCGTGAGGGATAGATGATCGTTCCCGCGCCCGTGGGATTGAAGACATTCTTTAGTCTTAGGGGTATATTGGCGCACCTGATTTGGTCCATGGTCAGCGGATGTATAACCTCGCTACCGTAGTACGTCAGCTCCGTGGCCTCTTCTGCCGTGACTGTCGACAGTAGTCTCGCCGAAGGAACCTTCCTTGGGTCTGCTGTGAAGATGCCATCAACCTCCTTCCAGATCTGAAGCTCCGTCGCCTTGGTACCGACTGCACACATCGCAGCACATAGATCAGAGTACCCCCTTCCCACGTTCTTCAGCAGGGAGTCCGGCATGATGCCAAAGAAGCCAGTGACTATTGGCACATGGTCGCCGCACTCTCGTATTCTCCTGGTAATCTCGTCGCCAAGAAGGTGGTAGAACCTAGGACCGAGATTGTCGAGCGCGGTCTTTTGCTCAAAGATGCTTCCGCCAAACACTGACTCGACGACGTCCTCGAGAATGACCGGCTCGGCCGGGACGCCTTTGCTGCTTAGGTATGCAGCAACAACTCTGCAAGCGAGCTTCTCTCCCAGTGCTATCACCCGGTCCCTCGCCCGAGGCGACAATTCCCCGATAATTTGAGCTGCGAGAAGGAAGCCTCTCAAGCTTTCGCACTCCTTGATGATGACATTCTTGGTGGTATCAAATATGTCGCTGCAGAGATCACTCCTCGTACCATTTGAGTTGACGAGGTGCTTCTCGAGTAGTCTGACATGGTTATCGCGGACGAGTTCAAGGGCCTTGTTGAGCTGGGCTTGGGCAGGCAGTCCGGCCTCGGCGTGGGAAATGCACTCGAGCAGGAGGCTCGTGGTGCCACTGGCCTTTGTGGAACCGGAGAGGGCCGAGCAGACGACCACCAGGTTATGGTCTTGCAGGTAGGATGGGATGATTTTGCTGCAGATCGACTCGAGAAGTTTTCCAAGACTGGTTCCGCCGTACTTCTGCACCAGCCATGGCCTGTTTTCTCTGCCGGTTGCCATGCTGGGCGGGGACTGGGGAGTGGTGATCTTGCTTGGGAGGGCGGGCAGCTGGATGAGGGAGTTTTCCGGTGGGCCTCAGCTCTAACTTGATGGCACGCAGTAACTTGGCCGGGAGAGCATATATCGTCGACTTTTCCCCGGGAAACTTATCAGTCGCAAACTTTCAACGAACGTCCACCACGGCCATGTTCAACAGCAAGACTCGTCGTCTGTTGTTGAAGGCGTCAAAGAAAGGCGTGCCTTCGGTCAACGTCCACGGCGGACGGCAGGCTCTGCATCTCCCGGCATTCCCATCACACCCTTTGGCCGACTGACAGCTGTCATTGGCGATGGTCGTCTCCGAGTTGTGGAGTTGGTTGCCGGCGACTGCGCGCTGGCCGTGGGCCAAATCCCGGCTTCGGGATTTGAAGCCGAAAGCCCCCATTCAGAACGGTCCGGGTCTGCCACACGGCGAATGCGCAAAACAATAGGTTTTCCACTTTCAACTATTTTGGAAAAGGGCTCCATCGAATCTGACGCAACATCAAAGTGTAGTGGGGATGACGGCGTGTGAAATCGGGGTTGGCCATGGTATCATGCGGCCGCCATGTCCAGTGCGGGAGCTTTGATTTGCTGGCGCAAACATCTCGCCCGTCAACGCTCAAAGTCCGAAACTCTGCCAATCACAGCATAGTGTCCAATTTCCTTGTCTCCAATATTCTCGGTTCGTCCCGACGATTGACAGGGGAACTTGCAGGTGTCTCCAAGGTTCTTCAGGCTGGGTTCCGAATCTACAGCACTGTTGCCAGGTGCAGAGGCAGCTTGTTCCAGGCTCAGCGAAGCGATCAAGATAACACTGCGACATCTGTCGCAATACGGTTGCATTCTCATGCACGGCCGTTGACAGGTGCAACACAGAGTTTCAATCGCCGTAAGCGAAATTCGGCTCAGTGCCGACGACATAGGTTGTCTTTTGGTGAAGATACCCTCCATGATGCGGAGGTTGGGCATCCGCCGGGCGCAGATCGAGCGCAGCATTGGGCCAGACTACCCAATTCCGCCTATGGGTCGTTCAGGAAAGAATGGCCTGTTTCAGTCAACACGCGAATTCTGCGGCGGCGGCGATGGCGTCCAATGCCCCCGATGTTTTATCCCGTCGGTCGTCGGACTTGTCGGGATTTGAACCGCGCCAACGATGCCTTTCTTCGGAATTTCGATTATACATACTTCCACTCTTGACAACGGCGATCAAATTAGGAATAGTGTGATAGATGCTATGTCTCTGAAAAGTTTTCACAGAAATCAAGCAATGCGAGGCAGTATCCGCATGGATTCCCAAGCTATGTCATTCGCTGGTATTGCCTGTTTCCGCGCTGTGATGAAAGACCTAGGCAGCAATGACACCCCGTTTGATCATCTACCAATCGTCAACTTCCCCAGCCAAGCTCACTGCCAGTGGATCGAGACTCCCTTGTTTGAGACCGTCCTCTACCTGCCCCACTGCGGCGTACAAGTGCGGTAGCTCTGCCCTCAACTTAGTCTGGATCAAGTCATCAAGCTGGTCGAACTCGAGTAGAAAGCCGTCATGACCATCTGACGACTTGAGCACAGAGAGCGACGCGTCGGGCAAGCATGCTGCGAGCCTTTCTTGCTGCTCGGGCAAGAACAAAGCGTCCGTTTCAACCCCAATGACCATAGCTCTGGGTGGAACCTTCGACAAAACCTCCATCAGAGCTCTGTCCCCAGTTTCTTCTGTTCGTCCAAAAGCCACATCGTGAGAGTCCATCTTGTTCGTGATATGTAGGTAACAATTGGCATCGAATCTACCGATAAACTTCTCGCCTTGGTAGTGCAAGTAGCCTTGGGCTGAGAATGACAGATCTTTGTTACGTGTACTGGACCGCTTTCCGTCTGCAGACACAGGACTAATTGCCGGTCCATCAGTCCGTGGCAAGTCCAGTGGTGGCTCTGTGGATTTGGATTGGCGAGGAGGCTTTCTTCCAAAACGGTTGTCAAAGCTCGCGGAGGAGCGATAAGTCAACATCGCGATCATGCGTGCTGCTGCCAGTCCGGCCGAGGGTTGCCCCTCGGGAGTTGGTTCATAGTAACCGTCATTGAACTTGGGATCCGCGTATATGCACTGTCGCTGCGTTTCGGCCCAGGATATACCCCAAGCAGAATGGTCGGCAGCCGTGGCTATAGGAATGATGTGTTTGACAAAGCCAGGTGGTGTACAGAGCGGCCACTCAAGTGTCGTCATGCCCCCCATCGAGCCGCCTATTACGGCAGCAACCGACTTGACATCAAGAGCATCAAGAACGAGTTTGTGGGCTCGTACATCGTCGCGGACTGTCGTCTGGGGGAAGTCGCTTGCGTATCGCTCTCCGTTCGGATTTTTGGTCAAAGGCGATGCGCTTCCATATGGGGAACCAAATACATTGCCGCAGAAAATGAAAAAGTGGCGGGGATCGAAAGCCTTCCCTGGGCCGATGAGAGGACTCCACCAGTCGCTGACGTCGCTGCTCCCCGTCAGAGCATGGCAAATGACTAGAACATTATCTCGCTCTTTGTTCAGCTTTCCCCAAGTCTTGTACGCCACGGGGCATTCGTAGAGGATCTCGCCTGAGTCTAGCGGGAAGCTCGGAATGATGGCGAAGTTCTGATTGCGGATGAGGCGAGTGTAGAAGTTATCCGAGTTTGGACTTGCATTAACGACTATTTCCGGGGTATTAGTCGAACAGAGTCTACAGGCCGAACGCCGAACAACTTACGCAGAGCCATATCGTAGGTTTGGTGTAGTGTCAGGAAATTACTCCGGTGAACAAGACGGAAAGACCACGCGAGATTGCTGAAAGTGCCGACGGCTTCGATCACTTGCTGAATGTATCGAGCTGACGGGAGTGTCCAGACCAGCTCTTATTGGTGGAAAGGATCAGTGTAGACACCGGCTGATTGAACAGAACGGTGTCATGGAACAATATCAGCCCAAGAGTCTTGATGAGGAACCAAAATAGCGAACACCGTCAAGTATGAGGACTCCCCGAGATATCGAGGTAATCCCGCCTCACTCCCCCGCAACGCTTCATCATCTCCTTTGGTGACGATCGTTTGCATATGGACCAACCTCGCGTACTGGTATCTTCTCTTTGTCAGTAGAAAACAAGATGTCGCGGCTGCATCAGCCCCGTTATCGCCGGGGTTTGAAGGCATCCCGGGATTTGAGCCACAACACCGACGCCCCAGACCGTGTGTCTTCGGGAATCGCATCCTGCCGGCGTACGCCGCAATTAGGTGGATTCTCCGCTCATCTCGAATGATTGTGAGGCCATACTATGAGAATCATGGATGCAATCGATCGCTTTGAGCAGATTGTCATGACTCAAAAAAAGACTCGCGTGGGGAAGAGCTTGAAAAACCGCCACTGGTTGCACTCTGACTGTGCGATCGGTAACCATCCAAGCTTTTGCCTCACACCTGACCATGGCATCCACTCGTCCAATTGTCAAAGTCGCAGCCGTCCAGGCTGCTCCCGTTTCCTTCGATCTCGAAAAGAGCCTCGAGAAGCTGAGTAAGCTTACGGCGGAAGCCGCAGCGGCTGGTGCCGACCTCGTGGTGTTTCCGTAAGTACACAGTACCTATGCAAGAGCTTCGGTTTGGGTAACAAGAACGGTTGTGCGTGTGTGTAGTGAAGGGTTCTTGTCCGCTTATCCTTGGAGATATGCTTTCGATGCCACGATTGGCGCACGGGAGCCTCGAGGTAATCTTGACGCCGCCCTTGGTCTCTGAAGTCCGATGTTGATCTCGAGTAGGGCGCCAATGGTTTGCAAGGTACTTTGATTCGGCCATTGAAGTTCCTTCGCCTGCATTCGACATATTGTCCGAGACAGCTCGGAAGCACAATGTCCTACTGCATGTTGGCATTATCGAAAAGGCAGGTGGCACGCTTTACTGCACCGCGGTTCTTCTTGACCGGGAAGGCAAGTTGGTGTACAAGCATCGCAAGGTACTCATATTCAGCCCCTGTTGTGCGCACTTTACTGATCACTGCAGCTGATCCCAACGGCTGCCGAGCGGCTGGTCTGGGGGCAAGGTTCCGGCGATGGCTTGCAGGTCCAGCAAACTGATATCGGCAAGGTCGGAAGCCTGATCTGGTTGGTCGATCAAGTGACAAGCTCAGTGACAAACAAGCTGATGCAGAAGCAGTTGGGAGAACTACATGCCAGCTGCGCGTATGGCGTTGTACCAACAGGGCATCGAGTGAGTGGCGGTTTGAGGAGCCGAGATAACGACTTGTTCGGAACATTGTCACTGACGAACGCGACTCAGGATTTACGTCGCGCCCAACGCCGATGATTTGCCCGCATGGACGGCATCGATGCAGCACATTGCCAAAGAAGGACGTTGTTTTGTTGTGTCAGTCAACTCTGTGTGCAAGGTTTCAGACTTTCCGTCCGACTATCCGCCGTTTACGGCCGAGCACCCCGACCGGCGGCCGGACGGAGGGCAGTGGGAACCGGAAGACATTGTCAACCACGGAGGATCCTGCATCGTCGGGCCGCTTGGAACAATGCTTGCCGAGCCTGTGTGGGACAAGGAAGAAATAGTCTATGCCGACTTGAGAATGGCAGATATCACAGAGTCCAGGGTATGCCGTCCATTCGGAGCTTGGTGTCGCTCCTAGTCAGTCGGTCGCATGCCATGTGCTAACAGCGTTTGACAGCTTGACTTTGACCCGGTCGGCAGTTATTCTCGGCCAGATGTATTGTGAGTCAATCACACCCGACGCAGGGGACGACAGGGCCGGAGGACGGCCTGGATGTGCGTCGATCAAAAGCTGACAGGCGGTCTAGTTCGTTGACGGTCAACACCAAGGCTGGAATCAACGTGGCATTTAGCAGCTGAGGCGGCGTCCCGAGCGTGGCTGCGGGCGCTGAGAAGTATGCGTGGGGGGTGTTTTTGTTTGCGCTGGAGGCGGGGTTTTGTGCGGAGAGACCGGGATGGTTTGGGCTGGAGATTTATGGGACCTGACTCGGAGGTCGCATGTCTGGGCATGTCTGGCAGCGGCGTCGAGCTTCGGAGGTTGGCGGAGTCGCATGGGATCGGAATAGCTTGGTCGCATCGAGGTTCGAGAAGCTTTGCACGACGTCCATGCGAGCTTGGCCCGACGAGTTGTGATGCACAACGTTCGGTGGCCGGTGTGTCGTGCATGGCGTAGGAGAGCCTGTGTCTGCGCCTGTGCGTGGAAGCCTCGTGGTGTCTCTCGGGTGGCTTCTCGAATCCGTCTTCTTCGTCTTCTTGGTCTGATGGTGTCAGGCAAAGAGAACCTGCTGTCCGTGTCGAGGAACCGAGGACCATCGACTCGTTGTTGAGTCGAGAGATGGGATGGCACTTGCAGGTCGAGCATATGACTTTTTCTTTAGAAGCAAACTTTGGGTGGCCAACGTGTTCGTGAAGCAGACATGGCTGGGAAATCTTAAATGCAGGCCTCGGTGCTGACAGAGAAGAAACCAGTCATTGAAAACGGTGGCCCTGCGATGCTGCGTGTAGATGAATCGTCCGCCCTAGTAGAGAAGCATCCATGGAGGGGATGGCTCGGGATGTTGATTCCGATCCTAGCTCCTGCTTCCTGTGTCTTGCCGTGCGTAGTAGCTGCTGTTCATGCAAGCACAACTGGTGCCGGGTGGCCTGACTCTGCTTGGCATCGTGAAAGTTTGCGAATCTTCGGGCAAGAGGCAAGAGAGAGGCCAGATGGCAATGGTCACTTTGACTGCCAAATTGGGAGTCGCGATTTCTAGGAAAGCACCAAATTGAAGGTGCAACTTACCTTACCTTAGGGGTCGGAAGCAGCTAGGCAAGACACAACGGCAGCCAGAGGCAGGTACGGGCCGGCACGGTCAGGGCAGGCGGACCTTCCGCCGGGCGGCAGTAGCAGTCGAGGTAACCCACAGGGCGTGGAGGGAAGGCGCGGCGAGCAGCGGCGACTGCACCTCAGTTCCAACGAGCAAGTTCCTGGAACATCATCCCATTGGGACACACCAAAACACCCGCCCCGTTGAAGCCCTCGGTTTCTAAGGTAGGCCGTGCCAGTTCGGAAACTTTGCTGTGCTGCATCCCTGTCAAAGACCGAGGCGGGCACTGGCAACACTGTGCGCAAGTTTTCTCACTGGGGAAGACCAGACGTGCCAGAACGACGGCACCACCGTTGCGATTGGCCAACTTTCTCGGCTAACCACGATCTGCCCCACATTAGCCCACCGTTATCCCGGGGGAAGCTGCTTCCATTTCCACGTCCACAGGCTGTACGTACCTTTGTTCCTTCTCCATCTCAACTCCCGAGCATGGAGTCGTGGTCGCAGCCAGCAGGCGCGTCAGAAAAAGCAGAACCTGGCCTGGCCTGCGGGAGGAGGCAGCAGTGAGGAGAGGGACGAAAAAAAAGGACAGGGCCAACAAAAGAAACAAAAAATAATCCCCTCGAAATTCTCTCTCCCAACCCCTGCTCATGCGCTGCACGCTCTGGCTACTGCCACGACGACGATCGAACCACCCATCCGTCATTGCCTCTTCGTCCCTACCTAGCCTAGGTGCCTACCCTACCCTGGAGGTACCTTCGTCCCTGCCTCACCCATCTCTATGGCGGCAGGTACATCTCTTTCCCCCCCCTCCACTCCACTCCACTCCAGTTCTCCTCCTGCCGGCGTTGGGTCGGTCTTCTTTTCTTTGCCCACCTCACCCTGCTGCTGCACCTGGACTCGGTGCACTCACTGGCCGCCCTGCGACTCGCCTTCTCATTACAAATCTGGCCGGGTCGCCGCATTTTGCCCCTCCGCCTGCCGAAGCGAGTCGATCTGAAGCACCACTATCTGCAACTGCCCTTGAACTTCACCCGCGCCCGCTACCCGCACAACGCACCAAGCAAGCACCAGCTGCTCCTCCTGCTGCACCAGCTGACAACACCAGCCGCTGCGTCTCCCAACAGCTGTCGGTCGCCCTTCAGTCACAGTCCCAGACACAGACAAGCAGACAGAGACAAACGTGAACGGCACCACTGGCCCTCCTCCGTCTCTCGCCTCCTTTCCCCGTCCAACGTTCGCTACTCGTCTCCCGGCTCGGCCGTTGCTGACCTCGCCGTACCTGGCTCCACGTCCTCTCTCCATCGAATTTATTACGTTTGCTTTCCCCGCTGTTGGCAGACCACGAGCCCCATCCAACCATCCCGCACACCCCGATCACCCAACTTGGACTTCGCCGTTGCCCGCTCCGTGACAGACCCCGATCGGCCCGGAAGGATTCTAGCTGCGCCTGCTCTTCGTCGCCGCGCCTCACCGTCGCTGGCCTTCATTCATTGACTTGTTCATCTTACATGTCGAATCCTCTCACCTGGCCATGACCACAATGACCGAAGCTGCAGTACCGCCAATTCCCGCTGCCGCGGCCAAGAAGAAGTTTGCGACCCCTCCTGTTAAGATTGCTTGCCTCTCCTGGTAAGTCGCCCTCTCCCAAGCCAAGCGCCAACTGTCCCTTCCGGATGAGTATGCGGCGCAGCAGAGCATGCTGCCGTTGCCAACGGGCGTGGCGTTCTTTGCGATGGTCAAGCAACCGTGGCTCACATAGGAACAGCCGAGCTTCACGAACACGATGCGATGGAGCAAGCCCTTGTGCCAGTGTAAGCATTTGCTGTTCCCAGTCTCAGGATTTGCTGTAAATCAAAACCGTCTTGTTAACATGAAGCAGTGTAAGAGCCGGGGGCGCGACTGCGTCTACAAACCGAGCAGAAGAGGAGGCGCTCGTGTGAGGCGGAAACCGCGGCCGGTTGATGAACTGGCTCAGCAGAACCCGGGCTTCAATGGCGACATGCCCGTCGATGAAGCCACTCCTCAAGACCGTGAGTCGTCATGCATGTAACTGTGACCGAGTAGACCTCTGACTGTAGCCGTAGCCATATCCCTCCAGAACTACATCGACCCTGGAGCAGGCCTGAAGCAGCTTCAAGACTTTTTCCAGGACAGCGATTTCATCTTTGACACCTTGTTCATGTCTGGCGTCCCGGGTAGCACTAGCGGCGAGAGCGCATCGGAAGCCTCTTTCAACTTTCCCACTCCCCCGGTTCCTGTCGCCAGGACATACAAGAGCGACCAAGCCATGTAAGTCCTGTTGAATGACTTGAAAATACCAGCAGCTCACAATCTCACAGTCTGGATGCCTACTACATCTTCATTCATCCATTCTTTCCGATTCTCCCTCCGCCCAGCGGTCTGCCCATTGACCAGGCTGTGCCGCATTTCCAGAATGACACGGAGACATTCCAGGACGAGTACCAGCCCTCAACCCCGGTCAGCTTGGCTATATCCGCCATCTTGGCTCTGATTCCATGCGCCAACGACACCAACCACTTAAGCAAGGAGTCGGTCGTTTTCAGACGTCGATACGCCCAGTACCTGGCACAATGCGCAGTCGAGAGCATCGAAATCGAGTCCGAAATCCCCGACTCATCCATCGAGCCACCAAAGGCCCTGAACGAATCGCCAGATGATTTTCCCCGGCAGCAATTTCACCCTGGCGTGCCATTGGAGCTGGAAAGCGTCATCGCGTTGGACATTCTGAGCGTCTACGAGTATGCACAGAGAGGCAACTTGAAGAAGATGCAAGCGAGGGCGGGCCAGGCACTGGTATCCGCCATGTCCCTGGGAATCCACGCCTGCACCGAGGACGACATTTTCGCTGAGGCTCGACGAAGAGTCTGGTGGATGACGGTGCGTTTTGCTGATCTAGATCTTGTGTATCTTGCTAACGCGGCGTCTGGCAGTACATCTGTGTATGTCAAGGGTCCATCGTCAGTAATACTGTGTGTGTCCCCCTTCATCCTACGTGAAGCACTTACTGACGCTGTGGAGGAGCCGACCTTTTCAGTGTTTACGCCAAGCTACACTACCAAGTACCCGACCATCCAATCGGACCCAGAGGTATGTGGTCAATGTCCCTCTTTGAGACCAAAACTCACCGTTTGACAGGCTTTCGCCGTGTACATCCAGGCTCAGCAGGCTATCCTGTCGGCAACACAGTTCGTGATTGAGTTAAACAAGACGGTCAAGAGTGGTGGCGACATGACGCGCATCTACGCGAGGATGAAGGAGATGGAGCAATACTTGGAGCCCCTCAACACGGTTGCAGATTCGTGGATACTGCAATCCACCACGACGACGCCA
The DNA here is from genome assembly GCA_026319125.1 of Colletotrichum noveboracense. Classification (NCBI taxonomy): domain Eukaryota; kingdom Fungi; phylum Ascomycota; class Sordariomycetes; order Glomerellales; family Glomerellaceae; genus Colletotrichum; species Colletotrichum noveboracense. The sequence continues at coordinate 16,389 of JANUHK010000248.1, read as the reverse complement.
CTCGATCCCACTGAGGAGATCCTTTCCCGGTCTCTCAGGTGCATGGCTCGGATCAAGCTGAACAGGCGAGTATCTCCTATCAAACTCCGAGCAACTGCTGACCACCAACAGCGCGCGGATCAAGATCCACCGTTACTGTGCCTTCTTTGACATGCCCGTGTTTTCAGGAAAGCACTGCGACTTGAAGTCCAAAGCCGACAATGACAACGGTATCGAGCCCAAGTCGTGGCCTTCGTGCTCCTGTAGCACGATGATGACCCTACCTTCGCCGCCAGTGACTAGCTCAAATGGAACGACCTCGCCACCAAACTCGGGAAAGAGATCTCCTCAGTCGGACCACTCACCCAATGGGAGCCCGCTGGCGACTTTTCCTTTCAGCAGCCACCAGTCGGCTAAGACTTGCCTCAAAGCGGCTATCAACATTGCTAATTCGTTCGACGACTTGCCATACCCGAACCCCTTTGGCCAGCTCTGCCCTGCGCCGTGTTATCTGGCGCCCACGTCCACGATTGTGTGCCCTAGGACCATGCCTTCCTTCGCTTGCTGCGCCATGCAGTGCGCGTATGCATTGCTGATGGTCAACCACAAAACAAAGGCCATGTATCCCGAGAATGCCCTGACAACCCCGATGGTGGAGAGCTTGCTTTTGCGCCTGCAGACGGGCTTGGCCTCCATCTCCGCGACGCTTGAAAACTATGCTACGGCCTTTGAGGCCCTCGGCGGGATGCGCGGTGAGACAAACCCCTTGCAATCTATCTATCGGTAACCTGCGCATGCTAATCTCCTCCTGCAGACCAAATTCGCAGTGTTATCGAACCCACCATGATGTTCGATTCCACGGTCTAGGAAACGGCCGAAACGACCTGACCTGCGGTCGCCCATTCGCTTCCGGTCTCCTTGCAGGGAGCCTGCATATCGCCTGCATCTCGCGTCCACGCGTGACGGCATCCCACGGCATCTCAATGGGATCTGGGCGCGGGCTCTGAGTGGGTCTCGGGAATATCTGTACGAAAAGGGGGGCATCGCGGGGTTTGCTCGTTTATCAGCAAAGGCCGGCGATCGATCAACCCCCCGTTGCACGACGACGCAATGCAATGCTATGCGATCTGGGTATCATGCTGGAGGGGTATCGAACGATTGAAACGAAATGATGGAGTTGCTTCAAGGGCGTTTTGGGAGCATTTAAGATATTGGGCTTTGCCTGAGACGTTTGCCTGTGTTGGAGCAAAAGGTTCAACGATTTCGGAGTTGAACCGGAACTCAAAGCGACGACTTAGACTATTATTACCCCTCTCAATCATTCCTTACCTTTTTCTCGTCCGTTCAAGATGCCTGTCTCTGGTTCTCTGAGTAACGTGGATTGGTGAGGATCCCGGCCGGCTTTTGGGCCTTCAAAAACTGACACATTGGCCGAACAGGGAGCCGGATTTCGCCACGCTCGCCGTCCACGGTGGCCAAGAGCCGGATCCCGTCAACGGTTCAAGAGCGGTCCCTCTGTATCAGACAGCCGCCTACAACTTTTCCGATGCTGCCGGTGAGGACTTGGTGTGTCACGGTGACACAAGGCACGGCTAACGAGTAGCAGATGGCGCCAGCAAGTTTGCATGGAGCAAAGATGGCTACGTCTACACGCGCATGGGCAACCCGACCAACAGCGTCTTCGAGTCACGCATGGCGATGCTCGAGGGCGGCGTCGGTGCCGTCGCCGCCGCCTCGGGCCACGCCGCGCAGTTCATGGCCCTCACGAATTGCTGTGAGCCAGGCCAGAACTTTGTGAGCACCAGCTGGCTGTACGGCGGCACCTACAACCAGTTCCGAGTATACATGAAGAAGTTCCATATCGACGTCAAGTGGGTTGTGGGCAACGAGCCTGCCGACATTGACGCGGCCATCGACGAGAACACGCGGTGCGTCTACATCGAGACGATCAGCAACCCGAAGCACAGCGTGCCCGATATCAAGGCGATTGCGGACGTCGCACACAAGCATGGCATCCCGCTCATCGTCGACAACACGTTTGGCATGGGCGGCTACCTGTGCCAGCCCATCAGGCAGGGCGCCGACATTGTCACGCACTCCTGCACCAAGTGGATCGGCGGCCACGGCACGTCCATGGGAGGCATCGTCATCGACGGCGGCCACTTTGACTGGAGCGCCTCGGGTAAGTTCCCAGGATTCACGGAGCCGGCGGACGGATACCACGGGCTGAAGTTCTGGGACACATATGGATACAAGGCTCTCTCAGCCAAGGTTCGCATGGACAGCATGCGCGACTTGGGACCCTGCATGAGTCCCTTCAACGCGTGGCTCTTCCTGCAAGGACTCGAGACTCTCGCCCTTCGAGGACAACGCCACGCGGAGAACACACAGAAGCTGGCCGAGTGGCTCGAGGCGCATCCCAGCGTTAACTGGGTGCTCTACCCCGGCCTCAAGTCGCACCCCGACTACGAGTACACCAAGAAGGTCTTTACCAACGGCGCAGGCGGCGTCCTGACCTTTGGCGTCGTAAGTCTACTTCCCCATCTATCTTCCTGGGCCTCAGCTAACCACCCGCCAGGCCGGCAACATTGACCAAGTGCGCGCCGTCGTCGACAACCTCAAGCTGTGCTCGCACCTCGCCAACGTCGGCGACGCCAAGACGCTCATCATCCACCCGTGGGTGACGACGCACCAGCAGCTGCCCGACGAGGAGAAGATCAAGGGCGGCGTGACGCCGGACCTCATCCGCGTGTCGGTCGGCATCGAGGGCTTCGAGGACATTAAGAAGGACTTTGAGCAGGCATTCGCGGCTGCCGGGCTGCCGGCGGCGGTGAAGACGGGCGGGGACCCGTTTGCGGCGGCGCTGAACCTCGTGTCGGGCGGGTTCATGGGGAAGAGCTCGACGGGCGCGCCGAGACCCGGGACGGACGGCACGGTGCAGGTTAGCGCTTGAGACGGGGTGGCGTAGCATTGAGGGAAGCGAACTTTTTTGAAAGCATCTAGTTTCGTTTTTGGTGGCAGCGTCCAAGAATAAAATACATTCAATTTTGCTGAAGATATGGCATTTACCCAAGAGGAGAGAAGCCCCCCACGTCTGTATCTGCGTCCGACCCTCCCCCGGGATCTCAGACATTGAGATGCGTGTCATCGGCGGAGCTGTCGTGCAGCAAGGTGCCGGTCCCAGTGCTACCCCTCCCGCGTGGGGCGGGCAGAGAGAGACAGAAAGAGCTTAATCGCACCTCCTTCTCGAGGAACCTTGACGGTTCTTTTGCAACAGTGAGTGGAAATAACCTTGTGGGTGCGATGGAAGTTTGGGGCTATTAAAAGGCTTCTCCCGCTGGTTTCACTGTGAACTATCAGATGACATCAGCGCAAACACAAACCTAAGGGACGACCCCTCACGATATCAGAAGCAAATATGCCACCTGCAAACCACAACATCGGTGCTCTAGGCACGTTCAGACCCGTCGTCTCGTATACCACCACCAACACGGCGTCGTCAATAGGCAGCAGCACCGCACGCGATAGTTCTTACTACGCCCAGGCGGATGGGTGGCCTGTACCTCGACCGGTCGAAGCTCCGACCAAGGACGACAGCCTCTTCGATTACACCGCCCGTTCTGCCCCGCCGGTCGTCGTCATCCGTGTCTCCCGCTCGCCTGTCGCAGCGGAGACATCGAGCACTATCCTCACCCCCGACGAGGGGGAAAAGGAAGCAGACGAGGGCAGCAAAAACGCAGACAAAGAAGCGCCAACACATACACCCACCAGGCCGACAACAATGCCGCAGCGCAAGCCGTACGACGGGGGCGGCATCGTGCCCCCGCACATCCGCACGGCCATTGCCGAAAGCAAGAACGCATCCACGGGGGCCGCGCCCGCAAAGACACCCGAGACAAACCCCGCCGCCAAGGAGATTCGCGCAGAGGAGTTTACGCGCAGCGGCTTCGTGCCCGCCTACGTGCTGAAGAACATCGCGACAAGCGAGGCGTCGACGGCTGAGCAGCGCGCGGATGCGCAGGGGACGTTGGATACGGACGAGGCACGGCGGGAGCGTGGGAAGGATCGGGATGCGGAAGGGCAGGGGGAGAAGTAATTGCGCGCGGATTGATGACCAGATTGCAGAATTTCAACACAAAACACTTGACCGCGTTCTAGAAAGACGGTGACATGTTCCGCGTCCAAAGATGGAATCGTGCCGGACCCCTGGAATGCACCCATCGCGGGGTCCACCGCCAATTTTGGCGCGAATTTGGGTGCGACTGACCAACACCTCGCGCCCATTCGCCATTGAAAAATGTACGTTTCCCCCCCTCTCCCCCCCCGGTCAGATCATTCGACAATCGGGAACCCGCGGCGGCAGGGTCAGCACCAGCACAGCCAGCCCGCCCCATTCCGATCTGACGGTGCTTGTGTTGAATGGATGCTGCCATTTTCGAAGGGGTCGCGTGCACCCCGCCAAAACTTTGTGCCTGTGGTGGGTCCAACGCTGCCAGCTTTCAACGTGCTGGATGACTGCTCCCAACTCAGCCCGAAAGGTGGCGCCAGTTGCAAATCAGACCACCATCATTCGGTCCCGCTTCCCTTCCCATTTTCTCCCCTGGTGCCATCAGCTCATCGGCGCATTATGACGCCAGCGCGACAAAGCGTAGGGAAGTGTGAGAGTGGTTTTCGCGATGCTCAAATATCGTGTGGTCCCTGGGGTCGAGTTTGGGCGAAGAAGTTCCTGAATTCGAAAAACAACAGTTGGAGACGCAGCAATTTGGCTTTTTCCGAGACAAGATCGTTGTCGCCGTGACTTACACGATCCATCGCCAACAACATCACGACCACATCATTAACTTGAGTCGTATCCGATAAACGAGAAAGAAAAGCAACAACACCGCCAAAATGGGTCTCATGCGCCATATGAACCGCGTCGACCGCGAGGAGCTCTACACAGACCTCGAGGCCCGCATCCGCTACCTCCACAGCTTCCTCGACTTCTCCTCAAGTCCGTCATGCCCTTCCCCTTTCCCACTCCTCCGAAGCCTCTACTAACACCCCGCCGCAGAAGACATCGAAGCCCTCATCTCGGGCGCCAAATACGTCAAAGCCCTCATCCCCGCCGTCGTCAACATCGTCTACCACAAGCTGCTCCAGTACGACATCACCGCGCGCGCCTTCACCACGCGCTCCACCTCCTTCGAGGGCCCCATGGACGAGGTCCCCGACGACAACTCCCCGCAGATCCTGCACCGCAAGATGTTCCTGCGCGCGTACCTCGCCAAGCTGTGCTCCGACCCGAGCAAGATGGAGTTCTGGGAGTACCTCGACAAGGTCGGCATGATGCACGTCGGGCTCGGCCGCGCGCACCCGCTGCACGTGGAGTACATCCACCTCGGCGCGTGTCTGAGTTTTATTCAGGATGTGATGACGGAGGCGATTTTGAGCCATCCGAGGTTGCATATGCAGCGCAAGATTGCGCTCGTCAAGGCGCTGGGGAAGGTGATCTGGATCCAGAATGATCTGATGGCGAAGTGGCATGTCAAGGACGGCGCGGAGTTTGAGAGGGAGGGCGGGGAGGAGCCGGTGATTGAGGAGGAGGGGTATTTGCATGGACGGAAGATTTTGGAGAGCGAGAGCGGTGAAGAGACGGTCGCGGCGGGGCCGAGGAGCCCGTCGAGGATACCCAGGACCGAGGGCGTGTGTCCGTTTACGGGGATTGCGAAGGGGGTCGAGGGGTTGAAGGTTGATGGGGAGAAGGAGGAGAGGGTTGAGGCTTCGGCGTAGATGAGGGCATGACATGGCGTTTTTGGGATATGCATTGGGCTTGGGTTTGGGTTACAATAATGATTTCATGGTTCATTTCATGTGTTTGTTCTTGATGCTTCTTGGATGATGATGATGCCTGTTACCGTGTTTGGCACCATGAAGATGCGTCTTTCATCGAAGAGAGACAGTGTACAAAGTGGTACGAATACAAGGCAATCGACGCAGTGAGAAGTGAAGAAGGCCTTTGGTTTGGGAAGCATCACTGGCAAAAGACGGCATCGCCCATCAAATGTTCTTGAAAAGTCTGGTTCATCAATCTAAGGAACAAAGCGAAAGTCTTCCAAGCTGTCTGAACGCAAGACACAGCATCTTGTCCAATTAATTCCACCCGCCAATCTTGCCAACCCAATTCCTCTTGCTGGAAGATCCATGATATCGACGCGTTGGGCAGCCTACGTCATTCTTCCCTTTGGCCAACTTCAGCAACATCCATATCGTAATGCCCAGCCCAATTCGCACTTCAGCGTCTCAATATTTCCACCGATGGCGTATCACAGCTGAAAGTCCGGTCCCTCAGTCCGGCGTCTCTTTCGACCTTGATGCATCGAGACTTGTCCAAGCACATTCTCCATCGTGCCCCTCAGCTCCTCCAGCTTCGTCTCCAGGTTCGTGATGTACGCATCCTTGTCGTGGTACCGCCTTTTCATGCCATCAGCCTCGGCCACCTTCGCGGACCACTCCTTCTCCAGGCTAGCCATCTCGTCTGTCTTGTCCGCCATGGCAGCCTTCATCGCGTCGAGCTTGCTCTCGAGGTCGGAAGCCCGCTCGTGCGCTTCGCGAGAGATATGGCGCTGGCGTTCCAGCTCTTCGCGGCCAGGCATGGACGCGTGTTTGGGTGTTTGAGGTTGGGCGCGGAGGATGTTTTGTTGGGGTTGCTTGATGAGAGCGTCCTTGTGCTTCATCTTGTCCTCGAGGTCGCTGATGTATTTGGTTTGCATGTCAAAGCTCTTTTGTTCGTTGATGCGAGAGAAAAAAACTTCGCTTTCAAGCAGCCGATTGTGGTCCTCCGCATTGACAAGATCAAGTTTCAACTGTGCCTTGTCGGTCTTGAGTTCCTTGCTGACACCCTTCACTTCCTCCAATCGATTTTGGGTAAGTCGAATTTCTTTGCCAAGGCGCTTCGTGCGATCTTTGAGTTGCGTTCTTGCAGCTTCCAGTTCCTCGTGGCTCTTCTTCCTTTCCTCGGAGCGAGCTCGCATCTCGGCGTTGCATGAAGAAAGTTGAAGATTGCTCCCTTTGAGACCCTCGTTGGTCTCAGTCAGCTGATGAACCTCCGACTTCAGTCTCCCATTCTCCCGTGAAACCTCTTCAAATCTTTGCTGCAGTCTCTGATGTCTCGTCATGTGCTGATTCGGAAGGTCGCCTTGCTTTCCTGCGCCCTTTAGCTGTCCTCTCAAATCCACAATCTCCTCAGCCATGATGCTGCCTTGGCCCCGAAGTCGTGCAATCTCGTCGGTCATGATGTGATTGTTGCCCCGTTGGCGCTCGATCTCATGGGCACTCTCAGCAAGCTGGTGCAACTGCTCTTGGATCTGATTCCTCAAACTCTGGTCCTGTGCCGACGAAGCCTTCTTCGAATTCCTCTGCTCCAACTTCTTGCCATTTCGTCGGAGCTCGAGCACCTCTTGCTCAAAGGCCTTCTGGATGATGTTAAGTCGAGTGGACTCCCAGTTGAGCTTCAGGTTCATGGTGGCGATGTCGGCGTGTAAGCGACCAAGTAGGTAACGATGAAACCAATGAGGTCTGATGTCGAAAGCAAAGCTTTTGGAGGAAAGAAAATGTCGCAGGTCAATGTCTCATGATAGGTTCGGGAAGGAAACAGCCTCAAGATGGAGACTTTGCAAAGACTGCACGGCGGTGAAACGCGCGGTAGTTGTGGCGAAGAGGAAGCCGCTCAAACGAGAAGAATGGCGCGTCAGGTTTTCAGGAGTACTGTTGTCTGAGGTGAGGAAATTCTGCAGCAATTCCAAGTGGTCAAAATTCGGCCACTGAAGTGAAGGATGAGAAGGCAAGAGCGGCGGTTGCCGGGGAAATATTTGCAGGTCGAAAAGTGCCCCAAGGCGAAGCTGAAGTAAAAGTTTGCCGGACTTGTAATGGAAGTTGCGCAAAAAAAGAAATCGCACTTGTTTTCGCAAACGAAACCGTACTTTCATCTCGATCTATCTGAGTACTAGCAACAATAAACGCGTGGAAGAAAAGTGACAGCATCAGAAGTCATCCGTTATTCTTCCTGGATCGTCCATTCCCGAGCTAGCTGTGCTGAATCCCACATTTCCTGAAATCTTCCGCTTTCCACAAAATCTCAGAGCTCGAAGTCAGGACCCTCGGTACGCCTTCTCTTGCGTCCCTGGTACGTCGACACGTGTCTGAGTACGTCTTCCATTGTCCCTCTTAGCTTCTCGACGTGCTCCTCAACGCTCTCCAGATAGGCGTCCTTGTCCTTGCATCGACACTTTTCCTTGTTTTCTCTGGCCTCCAGTAGCTCTTTAGCATGCTGCTCTTTGACCGAGGCCAGCTCATCCGTCTTGTTTCTCAGAGCCTCCTTCGTCGTTTCCAGCTCTCTTTCCAGCTGGAAGGTATGATGCTGGTTTTTTTGATTCCTTGCTTGCAGCACCGTCACTCTTCCCGATAATGCTGACCTGGTTGTTGATTTGCTCTTCTGACTTGGTGCTTTTGTCTGACTTGTATTTTGAAGGTTTTTCCGTTGCGTCCAGCTCGTCGTAGAGACCGAAAATCTTTTCACAGCTGTCAATGAAGTTGTTAAGTTCGTCATCGTCCATTTCATGATCTTCGCCCTGAAATTTCGGTGAGTTCTGATTTCTCTCAAACGGCTGCTCGCCAGCTCTGGACTCGGGCTCGTCTGATTTGTCATTAAAACCTGATTTTTGCGACTTGAGGTAGGAGGAGGAAGTAGTGGAGTCACTCTGACGTTCCTTGGGTAGCTGCGAATGATTACTCTTATGCATGCTGAGGAGAAGATTGTCCCTTGCAACCTCCGCTTCAGCCACTTTTGACTTGGAACGCCCTCGGAGCACGCCCTTGAGACGAGATTGTTTTGTAACCCTGGCTTCGGTCACATCAGCAGGGGGTTGGCGCGATAGATTCTTCGCCTTTTCCTCTGCGCTCTGGCCCAAGGCCGGGAAAACTCAACATCTTCCTTCAAGTCAGCCTTGGTCCTCTGAAGTCCCTCTTTCGCTTTCGTGACTCGCTGAATCTCGGACATGAATTGCTGCTTCTCCTGCGAGTGAATCTGCTTCGTTTTTTCGACCTCTTCTTCTACAGCCTTGATAGTCTTCTGCGATCTCTCATTCCAATGTCGGCTGCTCCCCAAAGGCTCGACATAGTTCACACCTTGGAGTTGTCCGTGTTCGTTGGCAGTATCGGCTGCATACTTTGATGCGCTTGACTTTCTCGAAGGTTGATGGTATCGAGCTTGGCCGGGTGCGTTGGATGTAGCCGAGCGTTGCAAGTCATCAACTGTGTTGTTCGTTGAGAAAATTGCCGCCTTTGTGCCGAGTTGCTTGATCTCTCCCGTGTTCTCCATCCCCCCAACCGGAGGCTCCTCCTCCAGTTTGACTTCTAGAGCTCTTTCTAGAGCTCTCTGTGCCCGGCCCCTCTGAACTTTTGCAACATTGACGATGGCGTGACGCGACGTCTCTATCGCGAGTGAAGGATCGGTAACCCAGTAACCGGGCTTCCAGCCACGGAGTTCCGGCCAAAACTCCTGACAGCATTCCACGGAAATGATTCCATACCGATCAATGCTCATTATCTTCATGCCAGGAATCGGGCCGGGATCATCGGCTGCTTTTGAATGAGTAGCAAGTTGCTCCACAATTACCATACCATCTCCCCCTAATCTCTTGGTGGACTTCCTGATGACACTTAGAGCAACAATGTCGAATCTATCGGGCGAATTTTCAATCATGTCGATGAAGAATCGACGATTGCTGTAGCTAATTTCGATGGGGTTGTCTTTCTTGGCATGGCTGTGCAGGACGTTCTCCAAAGCGCGTTGGCCACGAATGGGAAGCGTTTCGGCCCAGTTCAAATAGCCCACTGCACGACGCCATCTTTCCCAAACGCAGGGAAGAAATGCGGGCGCCATTGCGATGTTCTTGTGTTGCAATGTCGTTAGCGTGAAGTCAGAGAAAGTGAAACCGGCCCGATGAGTCAAGAGTTTCCGGGGTGAAGAAGTCTGGAATTGAGCCGAGGGAGATTAGATGGGAAGGAAAGACATGGACAAGAGAGCATACCAAGGATGAGCGGAAAGATAATTCAACTGCATCGGTAGAAAATGGCGGCAGAGAATGAGACAAAGGGAGAAAAGCGTGTCAGTCTGAGAATCAAATCGAGGTCGCGTGGCCTGGGAAGTTTTATCGATGTGCCTCGTGGTTGCTCAGAAGTAAGCTGCAAGTTGAGAAGAATAGGAACCTACCTACCTAAGGTACCTAAAGGTACCAAGTCGGGTGGAGCTCCAGGTAGACCGACTGGAAGTAAGCCGAATAGTGGGAATGCGGAAGAAATCAAGTCTGTCTTCCAGGTTGGTCTTGGCGGCTGGCAGCTTGCGAAATAATCATATTTGGGCAATAGCGCAGCAATGCGGTAAAGATTTGAGAAAAGACCAGATTCTAGGAGCAAACTTCTTATGGTACGAAAGACGTTCTGCGAACTGGCGCTATCCTACAAATTTCTTCCTCAAGGAAGCCTGATAAAGTCATTCCTCGCTCAAGTCTGATTGAGATTCATGCTCAGAGCATTCGTTCCTGCCTCGACAACATCTCCAATCCCCGCTTTCCTGTGTTATATCTCCTCTCCCAAGACACCCCTTTCACTCGTCTCCTCTGTAAAATCCCAGACCCAAATCGATTATTCTTCTTTGTGAAACCAGTGCTCAGCCGTACCAGCTCGCCCTCCGCAACCTCGCCATACTGCCCAAACATGCTGAGGGCAACAGCCACGATACATCAAATGCCTTGCGTCCTCCAATCTGACATGAACTGAGATACAATCCTCCAGTGTATGCTAGAGGTTCCGGTCAGTTCCGATTTGATGGTGTATGAAATGACGATTCGGGGCCGGGATGACCGTGGCCATTTTTGTCAGGAGCTCGGAAGCTGGTGAACAATTGATTGTTGGAATCGTCGGCTTGTAGTCCTCGAATATTGCCGGGTATCTTGTCTTGCGGCACTTCTTTGAGTACAAGTTCCTGAAGACGTTTGAAGTCTCTGCTTTTGGTATCCATCGCGCGGTTTCCGCGTGTCAGCTTTCTTGTCAGCTCATTCATCTCAGCCTTCTGCCGATCGACCACTCCTTTCAGCACGCTGTTCTCAGTCGCCAGTCCGATGGCCTTGTCTTCATTGATCTTCATTGCAGATTCCAGATGCTCGCCAAGATCTTCCCCGCCAGTCGAGGGCCCTTTCCTTTGTTTGGCGACCTGTTCGCGCAGACTTTGCAATGAAACATCCTTGATGGCATACTCCCGACGAAGGTCATTGATGGCCTTGTCTTTCTGGGCGACAAGCATTTTCTTTTGGAGGAGCTCACCCCGCAAGCTTTCAATCTCTTGCTCCAAGTCTTTTCCACGGTCTTCGGCGGCAGTTGCTCGATCTTCCGCTTCCGTCTTTGCGTCCTTATACTTGTCTTTGCTCTTGCGAAGCTTCTTGAAAGCCGGCGACTCCGCAATGTCATCCTCGGTAACAGCGACTACTGACAACTTTCGCTTGGATGATGTCTCGCTTTTCTTCTCCTGCAGCTGCTGTCGAAGTGAGGCAATCTCTCGGACATATGAATATTGGTTGACAGCGAGTCGAATTCCTTTCCAGTTCCCCAAGGGTGCTTGAGCGACATATGGTCCAGTCACCTCAACTCTGCAGCATTGCTTCTGGCTCAAGGAATTCTTGAGAATCCCAAACCAGGCCAGGTCCCGATTTTCAACAACCTTGTCCGCATTGAGAGCCCCGTGTATGTCGCATGTTCGAGTGATCAGCCAGCCGTTGGCTGTATTGGTGTTCCCCTGGGGTCGCTTGATGACGGAAATAGTGACGATGTCTTCGATAACGTCATCGCGGGATCGGATTACGTCGATGATGAACCGCCAATTGTCTTGATTCAGACAGAACGAGATTCCTTCGCCGGTATAGAGAGACAAAATCGCGTTGAGCTCAGTCTTTGTCTTGACAGGAAATTCATAGTCGGCGTGGAGCTCCTCAATTACCGGCTGCCATTTGGCCCAGGCGTCGGAGCTAATGAGGATCGGCATGTCGAGAAGCAGGGAGCGTACGATACTCGCGATGCGGGGCTGGGCGATTGATGAATTCTAGACGACCTAGAAGAAAACGCGTCAGCCAGACTGAAATTTGCAATGGACATGGGAGTTGCTTACCTAGATCGAAAGAATCACCAAATTCGCTTGCGTGTCAATCTGTCCGCAGGCCAAGTCGACGTGAGCAAGTGCAGAGTGGAGGCAGACGAGCGAAAGATTTTGTGAGACAGGTCGGAGGCGCGTTTGCGGGCAATGCGATGCTGCGGCGGCCGCCAGGTAGAGGTTGGCTCGAATTGGATGGATGAAAGATATGCGAGATGTCGGCGAATCTCTGCAAAATCCCCGCTCTTCAATCTCTCGTAATGAGACAGGTAGCGGTCGGTGCAGCACTGAAGTGTTGGTTGCCTCGGAAATGATGATGAGTTGAACGAAAAGGCTAGTGGAGTAGCTGCATCTGCTTTCGTTGAATGAACTGGCAGCCCGGTGGAAGGAAGGGCCAGATGCTCTTGCCTCACGGAATCTCCAGGCAGCCATTGAGTGAACGGGACAGCCCCAAGAACAAAGCTCTGCTCGGATGGAGCGTGGTAAAAGAGTATTCGGGCATCCTGCTGAATATCCATTGTTTTTGGAACATTCTTGAACACCCCTACCAGGCCAACATATGATCCAAATAAGAAAAATCTTTCAGGCACATCAGACGTATCTGGTTTCGATATCAGCTTATCGATCTCTTGTTGAACGAAGCCCCGGGATTGTATGTTGGATGAGTGGTAACAACAGGCAACACGAGTGGTTTGTTTCCCTGACCGAAAACAAGAGCGAATAAGACCAACATGACACATGTTTCCAAGTGTTGCTGGTGTGATAGACAAATCCTCTGTTCAACGATGCTGATGAGGTCTTCCATGATAGCTGCTACTCCGACGTTCGTTGTTCGCATCACAATAGGTACAGTTGTGAGCTTGATACGTCTCCCCAAAGGCCACCCATGCTTGGGTATTTGTGAATATGGAAACTTGAGCGATGTCTAAATTGCTCAGGAATTTCTTGCCCCATTTTGTTCAATAAAGATGGCCTACATGCAGATAACTTCGCAAACAACATTGAGTACATGAACAAAACAAGGGGCTTTCCTAGCTCTGGTGGGATCTGGAACGTTTAGATCTGATGGTAACTACAGTGTTCTTCGCCCCGTAAACACATCCAGATGTTTGGCAAGGCCGTCTTGGAAGCACAAAAAGCCAACGACGACGACACGCCCGGTCTCAACAACGGATGCGCCCTGGCAGCATAGATGTGGATTCCCGCCGAGCCAGCGCAATTCTGTGTTCGCCCGTCCTGTACACACCACATTACACTCTGAATCTGTGTCCAGGGCCGTTGCCACCATATCCATGCCCGCCCCGGAGGGGCAGATGCCATTATCCTTCACTTCAAAGTACGCATACGCTGGAAGGAAGAGCGATGCGCCGCCGCTGACGAGTCTGTGGGTGGCCCACGCGGCGCTGGGCCTGGAGCCAGTGACGAGGGCAGAGTTGGCGAAGCAGTCCATGTCGACGAACCGGAAGGTGAAGTTGATGTCGTCCGAGAGGGTGTAAGGGATTTGTCCTGGATTTGAAAGGGGGCGCAATCTGATGTGAAAAACTGGGCTGAGTTGATGGACACTTGGTTGCCGCAGAGACATGTGTCGGAGCCCTTGAGATTGGCTCTGCAGGACTTGTGCCTGCGCAACGCACTCGCTTTGGGCACATTTAAATGCCTTTGCCGTTCCCTGTGTCCGTCTTCATGATTACTTAGATAAGTCTTTGGAAAATTCAAAGACAGCGCGACATGTTTCCAACGCATTGTCTATCTACATTCGCATGCTGGACATACATGAACAGTCTTATGTAGGCACCTGTAAGTAGACTATCACTGTGAACCTTTCAAGGAAAGCGACAACTTGAACCAAAAGGGCATCCAGCCCGGCCCGGACCGCATTGCGCAGGCTAATTAGGCTAGGTATCAGTGATCGCCACTTAACTAAGTCGACAGAGCTTAACTTCCATCGCTTCGAGCAACGTTGAAGGGCACGCAAAAGCCTGTCATACCCTTACCGCCAATATGGGCGCACGTGTCTACCGCTTTCTGGGCGCAATTCTGCTGTTCCTCGAGAGGACCACATTTTTGAGGCTTTCTGCCATATTACCAAATTATGCAGGATGAATCCAATTGAAAGAACATACGTTGGTGATGTCAACCGGTACGCAAAGACCTAACTGTGCTCGGGCAGAGCTGAACAGTAGCCCAGTGGAGATAAGCGTGGCCAGGAAACGCATGGTTATGAGTGGTAAGAGAATGCGTAGTAAATATGTTGCTGTGCACCTGAAGGGGATGATAGTACTGATTTCAATCGATGACTACAGCAGAGAAGCACCCCTTTTATGATAGATTACAGAGTACGTTGGTGAGCGTAGTATGTGGAGTTGTGTCTCCGCGCAGCACTCAATTAGACGAACGGTTTAATGGCCATAGGCAAGGCAACTGTCACTTCCGAGTTCTTCTGATAGAGTTTGGGCTACAGTGAGTGTATTTCCAAGGGTCATGACTAGATATGCTGTGGCATTAGGGGACAATGAAACCCACAAATTGTGTATCAGGAGGCCTGACAGATAACAGAAAGCTCTGGGGATAGTCAGCTGTAAGAGGTTTCAGGCCAACTTATATGACTCGCGACGCCCACCGCATGCAACGGCTCTTTGGTTGGATCTGCTGCTTTTTGGGAGTGAATTTTGAGTTTCGGCATGCCCCTACTTGATGTAAGTGACTGCGTTAGAACTCGCTTTCGCTTTCGCTGGTCTACATGTAGTACCTAGATATGATTTGGTGTCTCAAGACATCTCTGTTGAGTCTTAGGCTCGACACCACCTTAGCTTAACATCACCTCGGCCGCTTGCGCTTGCTAACGGTTTGATGCTTCCTGGGTTTTGATATTGCCTGGTGCCATGCCGACAATGTGGATCAAGTCCGAACGTCAGTTGCACCCACTGTTCCTTCTCTACTTCTATCACACTTCCGCTCAGAGGTTGTCGCCGACCGCTCGTCGGTCATCACTGGGCCCAGTACGACATATGAAGAGTTGTTAAGGTTAGACGATCATCCGCAGGGCTTTCTTGTGTAGCTTTCGCCGCTGGACACCGTGTCGGAGTTGAAGATGGAGACATGCAGTAGGTGTAGCCGGGCATGATGGAGGCAGAGCAGGCGCCTGAGGCTTTGGCGTCGATTGACGGGTTTACCTTGGCGAACAGCGAGAGGCTGATGGGGTAAGTCATGATGATCAAGGTGCACGTGTCATCTTACTGCGTGACGTACCAGAGGCCGCATTCTACGGTCGTCTTGGGCGCTGCGGTGGTCCTGAACGGGATATTTGCGGCGATGGAGCTGTAGTTAGCCGCGCCGCCGCCAGGGATGTCTGGCGTGGTGATGGCCGTGCCGGGCACGTAGGTATAGCCATGCGGAGAGACGCAGACGACGGGGCCCAATGTGGCGTTGGCCTCGTGGTATTTTTCGCAGCCATCGTTGATCCACGAGTGGTGCAGCGCAATATCCTCAATGCCCGGATTGACAGAGACAGAGAAGCAGTGATCTATGGACTTGAGAGCATAGGTCCCGCAGGTGAGAGGACGGCAGATGGTCAGATCGGCAGGTAGGTCATGCAGCCGTGGGCGACACCGGCAGCTACAGCACCGTAGAAGACATTCGCCGACGAAACGCCGTTTGCCAGGGCGATAGGATTGCAAGCATCTACAGCATATGTAGGCTGTGTTAGTATCTATATGTACAAGACGCGAAAGGGTCAGGCGTGGATTCAGGGGCGGTGCCGTCGCAGAACGCCAGTCAACCCCCCTTCACCGAGCATCGCGTCTGGATCGCCTCGAGCACCGTATGGTACCAGGGCACCGTGTCGAAGACCGACTAAGTACTCTGGTTCATCATGCAGGCGCGACAGGTGTAGAAGTCACCACTGATGACATCCAAGACATTCGTGCATTTATCAAACGAAGCGACCAAGCAATGGAGTTTGCAGAGCAGTGAGCAAAGGTCAGATCGTCACATGTACCATCTCCGATGCGGTAATACAGTTCTTATACTGCGCCGCCTTGACACACTCCGCGTTCTGGTCATGGCTGCCCTTTGCACCGCCCACGTGGGTAACGTCCGTCACCCCACAACCGTCACCCCCCACATACCGTCACCCTAAAAATCCCCCTGCGTTTTTCAATATATTAATTCCAGACCATTATTCCACCTGCTCAGAGGCGACTACAATGCAACTTTCGCTATCACTAGGG
>JANUHK010000247.1:0-69324 GCA_026319125.1 Colletotrichum noveboracense | reverse complement strand
CCTAGTGAGGCCGAAAGCTGTATAATAGTGGCAGAGATGCCCAGTCGATAGTTGATTAATAAAGTGGTGGTTGTTGTAATGGCATCATTTTTTCGGTGGGCCAGAAGCAGGGGTGGGCCAGAAGTGGGTGCTTTGACTTATCAGAAAGAGGCTTTGAGAGATGTCGCTTTCTACGCTGGAGAGCCCAGGCTGGGGCACTGTAGGTGACGGAATTTGGGCCAAACTTCGCAGTTCATCACTTTCCTCACCCAAAGTCTTCTCGACCTCTTCATCCATTCACTTGCCCATTCACTTGTCTGTATGACCTCAAAGCCCCTCTGTACAAGGTGACAATTTCCATCTGTTTTGCTACCTTGAACATCTATTACAGGAAGCTTGTGAGATCCGTTCTTTTTTCCGAGTTAGAAATTGTGAAATCACCCGCCGGGCAGCTTTTCTCGTTGATGATGCTGCGAGGCTGCTCTGAGTATGTAGTCGGCGGACAGTGCGGAAGGCTCCGGTGGAGTATCCTGGGCAGCAGTTCTCGCGGGCGAAGCAAGTATCAACGGAAGTTGAGACTGGAATTTGCGGGCCAAGCGACGGAATCTGACAGCTGCGCTAGATAGTGCGGAGGTGATCAACTGTAAGAATAGACGGCCGTGCGATTTTCCTTCTTTCTCCCATGTTATTTGCGAGGAATATGTGGATAAATGATATGTGTAGGGATGGATATCATATCCGCCTGTTGCAGAAAGCAGCGACCATGAACGCGCCCGCGGAAATGCGGGGTACATTTTGAGAGGAAGTAGAGAATGCTCAAGATGAAGTAAAGCGGCATTTGTAAAAATGCAAAGGCCACCGTCGATACTGTACCGGAAGAATGAAGCATCGAGTAGGCTCAGACAAACGTCGTCAGCTTAAAATCCTTATGTTGTCAATAAGTTAGACGCGCTGGAGTTGACCCAATCACAGCCACGCGGATCATGAACACTTCTGGGGAGTAGTGCGTCACCTCGCGGCTAGAATACCAGACATAGTACCCGAAAAGGGTGCGTCTGCTATTAATCAAGGTCGATCCCAGGAAACCAAATATTCAAAAAGCATTGAAGGTGATGCCGTAACATGATCTGGCAACATACCCAAGAAATCGCCTAGAATAGGCAGCACAAGATGAAATGCCTTTCACTGGCATAACCTGATTTGAGTGACAAGATATAGTGCAGAGCTCAGAATTGATTAGGAATGTCGCTATTGAAGCTCACATTGAAGGTGCCGGATTGCGTGGAGAAGCAAACCTGAGTATGGCGCTTTCATCGGCAAATGGCTGAATGAGCCAGCGTGAAGATCAAGATTGCTATTCCCGTAGAAAATGACAAGAAATCGACGTCAAGATATTACATTGCCAATTCATGCTTGTACAGCGTACACGCTTCAGGGGGTTTCTCTGTTGTGAGTATGTTTAAGCGTAAAATCTGGCGTACTTCTATCTTACTTCGCAGACGTCTGAAACGTGATCGCCTGAAGAATCATCAGGTTTTTTATCGCCCCTGCATAAAATGCTCCGATCGAACCATCTTTGCTGGGCTGATGGGGGGCGTCAAGTCTCTTGAACTTGCTTCTACATGTCTTGGATGAGCTTCAGAGCTTCTTGCATCGAGAGTCGGTGGTCTCAAATACGAAGCTTCTTGAGCGGATGAATGACGTAGACTTTGAGAAAAATGTCAGATGTGCGCTGTGGCCATCATCTGCACTCGCGTCGCAGGCAAGAGCAGCGTCGATGTCAAAATCACACGCCGTGCTTCGCCTTCATATTTCTCGGTCTCCGTGAGAACCTGAAGCCTGACTTATCTCAGAGAGGTCAAAATCCACACAATAGCTGTGAGGAGTCTTGATTTCATTTCGCAATGACTTCACACTTGGGCCAAACATCAGACATAGCAGTGCTTTCCATCAGACGCTTCACAGGCTCGAATGGCCACTGTCCACAATCTCCATCCTGTCACCCTCACTATCCGCTTCGGTTTCTGCGAAGATATCGTGACCTTCGCGCATCCATCAATGAGTTTCCCAGGCCATCGCCAATGGGCCAGATTGACCAGTATCTTTTCCATCTACATAGTCCACTGAGAGTACCTTTGTGGGATGAACAGGTGGAATGTGAATTTGGATGAATTGGAGCGGTGGGATGTTTTATGTGTAGCTTGAAGAAATCTCTTTTAAAAGGCTTGGGATCCATGCCTCAATAGACTGCGGGGTAGACAGAATGACAGGACTTAGCATGTGTGAGAATGGGTATGCAGACATCAGTGGATGGACCGTTTGTGCGGAAGCCTTATGGGCGGTTGAAGCCGAATAACAGAGACGAATTACGTAGTTAAATCCGAGATATCACTCTCTGAGAGCAGAGGAGAGTGAGAGATTTACGACAACCGAGTCTCAACGCCAGCGCGTCACGCTATTCAATAGAGCGCGAAGGGGCCAGCCAATCAGATATTTTAGGTTTTGGCAATCGTGACTGGAGGAAGGTGCCGTAGGGCAAGTCTGCGAGGTGCGCGCGAACGCCGCGCGATGGCCATACCTGAAGTCGACGAGGTTCTGAGGAGATCCACGATCAAACCACCTATTTACGACTGCAACGCGCCAACTAAACAACGACGAAAATTTGTTGTTAGCCGCTGTTTCTCTTCCTCTAACGCATTCATATCTCAACCTCACTACCACATCACGATGTCGTCTAGTGACCATCCGATTCCATCTACCCCATCGATCCTACGGCATGTCGACTCTGACAGTCCCGCGGCGGCTGCAGCAAGAGCCTCCTCCCATGAGTTTCCTGCCGTCCCTGAAATACTGGCCATGAGAAATTCGCCCTCTGCCAGTCTAGGGAGCACCGAAATGGAAATTGACCAGCCCACCGAGATGCAGAATCCCAGAACTCCGCAGCGCGTATGTTTACCCATTCGCTGATCAAGGCGCTTCCAGCTGACCATTCTTCTAGCAGACATCCGACCCTACCTCGAGCCCCCTCTCGTCTCCTCCAGCAGACATTATTACGCCCCCATGGATGCGGTCAGAAGTGAGTCGGCCCATCTCGAAACATCACTTACCAGTCGATCTAATCAGAAGTAGGACCCTCCTTGGACAACTGAGGACCTGAAAGCAATCCACAAGTTCTTTAGAACCCAGTTCGGCCCTTTTGCCCTTGGAACCATTGTTAGGATGCTCGGCCGTCGTGACTTCTCTGATGTCGCAGCACACCTGATCACGTTCCGGCAGTCCGCCCTGGCCGTCGAGGTCACCCGGTCTCAACGAAATCACCCTGGCCATGACGCCCCCATTGCCCACAAGATCGACGGCACATTCTCAATTTTTGGTGGAGTTCATGAGATGAACGTTAGTGTTTACGATATGGAAGGTGACCTGCTCGAAGTTTACGAGGTAGATCTAGAAAGCCTATATCGCTAGGCAGGCCGGTCGGCTTTTGTCGAAAGGGAAGGTGCGCCTGTGACGGAGGGGATAAAACAACCAGGACTTGCCTTACTCTCATCACATGTACTAGAAGCTGGGTTTGTTTGAAGGCAATGCAGGGTTGACGCAGTTGACCGCTTTGAGGAGTCATAAGTGAGAAGAACTGGCTACTTTTGCTATGAACATCTATCATCTGGCGTGTGGGTAGTCTCATTCCCTCCATCCCTGAAAAAACGACTGTTCGCTCGCCGAGAAGAGCGGACTCTTCCGCGCTGATATCCAGCCTTTTCATTTAACTACATAACCTCTTGTGACCAGAATTATCGCGAAGCAGGTCTAGTTTACCCTAGATTTAAGTAATTCAGTAGAAAGTGATTCATTCAAGCGACTACTGAAAATGGCAATCAGGTGGTATTGACTATTGAGGGGTAATTAGTGCCGACCGTCGCAGCCCGACCAGCAACAACCGCGTAATTGCCTCAACCTGAACCGCACTTCTAACTCAAGTTCGGGCCGTTCAAGACTGCATTACCGATCGAAGCGAGGCACAACTTTCGCATCTCTGATTACGCAACGCTCACAACTTCCCACTGTCACAACACTCTGCACTGTGCCCACCTGTTCGAATCTTCTTTTTTCTTTTTTCTTCTCGCAGAGTTCTTTCCGACTAGCAGGGCTTCATACTTCGAAAGTTCGCGCGATAATGGGTAAAATGAACGAAAAGAAGATTGTCAGAGGGCAGCTCCTGACCAATGCGATTCTGAAGAAGCTGTCGGCCGAAAGTGAGGGTGTTCCCTTGGGCCCGCGAACCTCGCCTCCCGTCGTACGTCGTTGCATTCTCATAGAGTTTCCGTCATAATACGCAACTTGTAATGGAAAAATGATATACTAATTAATTGATTTTAGATCCTGCCTGACCATCTGCCACTCAGGGAGAAGCCAAAGTGGTACATGCCCTTTGACCCCTCATCGGAGACCAAGGAGTCCGATAAGACCAAGGCCCACCGCAGCACCAAGAATATCCCTGCGAGCACCAAATCTGCTAGAACTCACGCAATCAAGCCCAGCCCCCGCCAAAGCGACAGAGACTGCTCCATTGTCGTTGAAAATGTCTTGCAGGTAGCTCCAGAGGCAGTCGACAGGGCCTACGCCAGCGCTTTTCACGCTATCGACGAGATGGTCTCCGCCAACCTAGAGACTACCTATGGCCAACGACCAGCTTTTGGCGATGCATTGATGCTCGCTCACCGACGCAACGTTATCCAGGAGACACTCCCACTCTTTGGCAAAACACGGTGGATGAACGACACGGCTGTGACGCTCATGTTGAGCAAGTTGGTCCTTAGAGATGAGAGATTCTCAACAATCGACCCGATTGTCAGCAAGGCTGTCGCCGAAAGTGAAGTCGGAGAAGTTCAAAGACTGCAGCAGAAGTTCAGGCAAGCGCATGGCGACAAGGAAACCATCCTTGTGCCCGTGAACATAGAGAATCAGCATTGGGTATTGTTCGCATGGAGCAAGGACGGAACCGTCAACTTCTATGACTCTTTGGCCAGTGAGGGCACTCGAACCACGGCCACAAGAGAGTTTATCCGTTTTGCTAATCGCATCGCACCGTCAAAACCTCTTCTGCAACCAATCGTCAACTTCAGGGTAAGTAGCGTAGATGTTCCTGGTCATAAGACACGGTTTAACTAACATGAAACAATGCAGTGCCCGCAGCAGCCCAATACCTATGACTGCGGCCTTTTCGTAATGCGTCAAGCTGATCTCCTGACCGCAGCCACCATCCCCAACTACACCCCGCCGCCCCTGGAAACCAGCGCGCTGAGAGCCTACTACAAGGCTATCTTTTTGGCAGGAAATCCTGAATAGCGGACACATCCTCACCGGCATTGCCTCGTTTCCTTTTCCTCCCTTTTCTGTTGCTGCACCGGTTTCTTTCATTCGCTTGGAAGACTTCACTAATTCAAGGGAGACTCTTTGCTTAAAATTGAGGGCAGTTCTACCTCTCTGGCATTTTACTTGCTTTTTCAATTGATAATTCCGGGGTATATAGTTACCCTGAAGAGGAATACTTGTCCTACCGAAATTTGTCCTTTCTCATTGCCCTTTGGCTTTTATGTGTGTGTGTGTGTGTGTGTGTGTGATTGTTGGAATTTATTTTGAGCTTCTTAACTGACATTCCAGTCCGATGACACTGGCGTCTTGATTATTCAAAGCTTCATCGCCCGTTTGCAGGAGCGCTAATTTCTGAACTTGGTTTAAGCTCTGGAATTCGGAGTTCACACCTTTTTAAACCTAAGGAAGCAGGCCTTACGATTCCGTAATAGTCTGAATGCAGTACAGGAGATCGCGGGTAGCAAACGAACAATACCGGTATTGAAATCCTCTCAGATTTATCCTTATTGCTCTTGACAATCCTATGAGGCGTCCGTTCTTGAAAAGGTCATTGAAGTTAACCTTGAGGTCAGATCTCCACCAGCCTCGCCTTAACCTTCATTCATCCATCTATAACTTCGTGAAATCGTTAAAGTCAGGGCGGGAGGCACTAGCTGACCAGGATTTATGTAGTGTCGTAGCTTGTCGGTTAGCAGAACTCTTGCGTAATTTGCACATTCATTAATAGGTAGCTTATCCAGGGAGGGTGGGAGATGATCGTGACAACTTCATGTCTGCGATTTAACCTGTGCTTTCTCTTAAAAAGCTCAGATGATTAACTGGAATGAAGTGTTGAAAGGTAAGAGGAACCGTTTTGATATGCATAAATAGCTCAGCGACAGGTGGAAATAACCGGTGAAAGTCACAGCTTGACTGTGATTGGCACGTGAGGGTCGGTACCATCTTCTCAGGATGGTACGGATCTCTGATTGGTCGCAGGACTTGCCTCAAGCTGGCTTGCTGCTGATGTCTGTCTCAAAGGTTCGCATCACAGTTGAACGACGTCACACAACCTTCAAGCGGTAGATATCAATGAAAAAGGTGGAGTTCCATTTGGGTCAATCGCATCAGGCCATGGAACCCTTGCCATACGCATGGGTCCAAATCCTGCGCCCCTCATCCGCCATGCACGAACACAAGGAAGATGGGGGAAGCGTGTGCATGTTTTTGGCCCAGATAAATGGGTGCAAATGATGCACGCAAATTCGAGTGCACGCCGAAGCATCCATAGTAACCTTCATCGGGCCTTGAAACACCACGCCGGCGCAGATTTCAACGCCCGCTCCTGGGATCCCACAGATGGCACGGGAGTTGTTGGAGTTTTGGGTGTGATCGCTACCCGTGGCAAGGTGTGTGTCGATAACAGAGCGTGGCCCACAGGCGATGGAAATCGTGATGTCTGCTTAACGCATTCGCGCGCAGCAGAAGTCCTCCCAATCACGCAGCGGATGGTTTCAGATTGTAGACTGCAAGAACTATTTCGCGAGGCGCGGTCGAGCAGAAAGGGGCCAGGTGGTAGCGAAAGTGCGAATGATTTTGCAAAGGGGGAAGATGGCTGGACGGGCTAGCACTGTTACGGGCTGCGTGTGATTGGCGCATAGCGGGGCATACCATCTGCCCAGGATGGTACGGGTCTCTGATTGGCCGCAGCACAGCGAATTGTCCCTGCCTTAGTGGGTCCTTTCCCAAATGTCCCTTCACAGGACACTGAGTGAAGCAGTTTGGAAATTCAGATGTGGGGGTGAGTTAATACCAGCACCACACGAAGGGGAAACGAAGGAACGGAAGACGTGCCGGAGGTGGAATGCGACAAGACGTGTAGAGGACTTCGTGGAGGGCATGGGATTCCGCAGAATACGATGCGGCCGGTGGCCATCGATTTCTGTTTTCGAGCCTTCAAAGAGGAAAAAGAGCCGCGAGCAAACACACGAGCACAAAACTAAGCGCTGCGCGTTTCGTTGTGGTGGAAATTTACTGTGTTGTCAGATTTGGAGATGGGAGGCTGCTGTCCCGTGGTCTGGGAGTTGGTGTAGAAGAGGAGCGGGAAAGGTCACGGACGCACCACACCCACCGCGATCGCGGGGTTCTGCCACAACAGGCAGGCTTTGGTAGGCATGCAGTGGTGCAGTTGTGCAGGTCTTCGCCTTGCCTCCCCCGTCTCATCTGGCGGATAGAAGATGAAACGAAATCGATGGAACTGGCTGGTACAGGTATGCCATTGGGACGCCGTCTCCATCGTGGGCGAAAGGAACAGGATCGATCGCGTTCTGCTGGCTCCCTCGGGGCCAGCAGCCGAGAGTACCTTGGTTCGGATCAAGTCGAGCCACTTCGCGCAGCAGACGGCCGTCCATGTGGGATCGAATCGTCAGCAAAGAGTGAAGGCAGCCAGTGGCGAAGGTTTGGCTTCGACATGACCAATTCGCAAAGGTCAGAGAGGGAATTGGTGGGTGTGCCGTCTGGTGCGATGCGGATGGACGAAAGGCGGGGGTCAGTGGGGGGCCCGACACTGACGGGCACGAGACGAGGATGGCATGGCTGCCCTTTCCAATCTGGAAAGCACCTCTTACCTTGGTCCGTACCTAGGGAAAAACTCGGCACCATCCAAGGCACCCAGGCTGAAGGGGCCTGATGTGTGCCTATGGACCTCAGGCATCTCAGGCATCTCAGGCACCCAAGTGCCCACCTCAGGCCCCTCAGGCCCCTCAGGCACCTCAGGCACCCAATTGCCCACCTCAGGCACCTGGGATACGAGTGGCCGTGGCTCCAAGCAATCGGCGCAAGGCGTGACGGGAATCCCGCAATGGCGAATCCGGATGACACGACGTGATGACCGAGACGAGATGCCGGTGGTCGTCGATGAGACAATGGATTCTCCCTGCGATCATTGGACACGGGCTGAACGACATCCGCGACATTGAGAGAGTGCGATCGACATGAAGGACGGTCGAGGAAGAGACACAAGATTCCCTCGCTGGCGATGCATCTTGTGATGACGTGTCCTGCGAATCCTGCTCGTGACTGCGATTGACATCAATTTGCCAACTGAGGATGCTTCATGAAGAAGACAGGATCGGCTGGTCCAGACCCTGCCGGCTGTCGCATCGTGGCCGACCATCCCAGGTGAAGGAGGCAGGTGTCCAGCGGAAACAGCTGGCCACTGCCTCGTGTCTCCCATGTCGAGGGCATGTATCCTGAGTACCCTCCCCGGCCAGTAGATGCTCGCCGTTCTTCCAGAGACCCATAAGTTCGATTCTGGCGACACCAAGTGCCATCAGGATATGTGGGACGGAGTCTGAACCGGCCAACGAGAGACATGTCCCTGGATGTACCAGAGGAAGTCCTGCGAGGGAAGGGAGAGCCGGACGGAGGGAAGGAGAGGCGATGGGCTGGGAAGGTCGAAAGGACAGTTGCAGGAAGGAAGATGAAGCGGAGGTAGGTGTCGGCGGAGGTGTCATGTGATCCGCATGGCCCGTGGGTGATGATGCAAGGAAAGCGAAAGAGAGGACCGGAGCAGGGGCAGGTGGGCTGAGGCACCATGAAATAGGCAGCTGCTCCAAGTGGGAGGACCGGTCGTGGTGCGTCGCATGGCACCAGGCGGGGAGGCGCTCGTCATTGTTGTTGGCGGGCTCCGCTTCACAGACTGAGTGAAGAATGGCATGCGAAATGGCTTGGGGCTGTCCAAGCAGGCCGAAATGCCGTGCGAATACCAATTGAATTTGTCTCGCAGGCGATGCGACATTCTCTTGTCCTTTGCGCTTTCGCGTGGGTCGGACGATGGATGGAAGTTGACGTGGCTGTGGGGAATCGGTGGGCGAAGCAGGCAAATTGGCCGGGGAAACTCGATGTGTGAAGTTGAAATAAAGTAATCGGCGGGTCCAGAGATCCAGCATGGATGGAATGGACAGTGTGGCTGTATTACTGCATCGACGGCAGGGTTGTTGGCAGGGTCATAGCTGAGAGGTGCCTTACTCTTAGTGGTGGTGGTGGAGCGGTCCTGTCACTGCAACCAATCAAAGAGAATCAATGTGAATGTCCGTGCAATGCCCGTGCTCCGTGGGTCTCCCAAATGTCCCTCCTCCGACCTGAGCGTTTTCTTACAGCGACCAAATGCCGATTCAAGTCCTCAAATTGTGCGAGCATGCTTACAACCAGCTCGAACAATCTCAATACCATCAGTAGGCGTTTTTTTCTAAGTCAGTGAGCATCCAGACAACGTCACTATATCACTCAGTGCCTAGGAAATGGTTCAAAACTGGGGCGGACCGGACGCTTGCAGCGTCGAAGAATTCTTTTTCGAAGAAAAGGAAGAAGAGCAAAACAAAACAAACACAGAAACAAATCCAACAAACCAGACAAGACAGACAGAAACAAGCGACGGGAAACTCGATCAAAGATTGCGGTAGACCGCATCCCGTGCATCACGTACCACCTTGCGTCTTTTCGACGCTGGCAGACCCAGCTTCCTGCCAATTTTCTCTGCCTCCTTCGCCAACGCATCCGCATATGCGTTGGTCTTTTCCTCCTCTGTCATTTCGAGTGTGGCTTCTTTCTTTTCAGCGAGGTTTTGGCGACGTTTGGCCTTGGCCTCCTCCTTCTTGACCTCCCTAGCCCTGGCGGCCTCCGCTATTCCGCGTTCAGCGGCGGTCACGGGCTCCACATCAATACCGGGGCGACCAAGAATATGCCTTATGATGCCGTCTGCCGAGATGCATGACTCCTCAGAGTCATATGGGTCCTGCTGCATTATGGCGGACGGGTCAAAAATGTCTGTGAATGGGCTTAGGTCTTCCGTCATCATGGAGTCGAGCAGGGGCATGGAGGCGCCGGCAGGGGATAAACCTGACAGATCTGCATTCATAGTCTGAATTGGTTCAATCGCCATCTTGAGATCGGCAGCCTGGGCCTCGTATTCGTCAAACAGGGGGTCTTTCGGGTCTGCATTGGTATCAAGAGTCGGCTCGGATATCTGGGAAGCATTCTTGTCGCGCCTGAAAATCTCGATGGAGGAGGCGTCGGGCGTGGCTTCCTTGAGGCTCTTGGCCTGCTTCCTCTTCGGACCTTTGATCTGGTGGTAGTCTCTAAAGAGTTCCAAGGCTCTCCGGGCGCTCTTGGCTGTGAAGCCAGCATTGCTCTCCAACATGGCCTGCGTAATGTAGCCGGGGCGCTCTGCGGAAGTCTCCTAAAGATCCCACAGAGGACGCCCTGGCTCATTTGCGAGCCGTAGCTCGGTCAGGGTGGTTATTGGGCCGACGATGTCACGCGGCGGCTCCCGGGTATTGTTGATGTACCCGTCGGGGTACCATTTCCCATGCCAATGGTCTTCAAGGAGCGCCAGCTTGGCCTGGTAGTGGAGATGGGCGGTCTTGACTTCAACCCCAGAGTCTGCGTATGCCTTGATGACACCTGTGGCAGTGGCGTGGCCGTGAACATGAAATGCCGCCAGCTCTTTCGAGGTGGCGGGCGTTTGGTCAACGAAAGCGGCAAAGTTGTCGTGGGTTGCCTTTTGTATGAATGGGTACTTATTGATGAGCGCCTAGCAACGTGTTAGTATTCAGATGAGTTGAGATTGCAAGTGGTAAGAGAGCGACTTACTCGGTCGTGAGATTTGGTATCGTCGGCCATGTTTTTGAATTGTCGCCGGACAAGGTATGGAAGCTGGCTGGCCAAGTAACACAAGGGTGCGATCGAGAAGAGAGAAAACAATGGGATAAAGCAAACAAGAAGAAGCTGCAACCAAACTGGAAGATTGTTGTGACTAGAGAGAAAGGACTGGCTGGTCGCTGGTGCGAGTATACCTAGTAAACTTGCCGATCGCGAAGAGAGGAATGTGGCAGGGTAAGATTGGCTGCTACGAAAAAAACAAAAACAAAAGCACACCTGATAGACACATCGCGATATCTTCTCCACGATAAGTTATCCTCACCGGGCATCGGGTCGGTTTGGATCGCGTAGCACCGAACCAGGTACGTACTCGCCGCATCGACAGACGTGAAAACAACACCGCCACCATCACTACCACCATCACCACCTCCACCTCCACCGCATCAAAATTGCAAACCCATCCATTTCATAGGGCGCTTGCCTCGTCTATACTCTTTCTGATTCCCCTCTCCTATCAAGTATTCTAATTTTGAACCGTGATCCTTCCTTTATTCCAGTTGCCAACCCACCGCCGCCACGTCTCGTTTCTCGAGGCAGCTGCAACTGCAGGAGCCAACCGCCATCGCTTGGCGGACCTTTCAGTTCCCCTCCTGCCAGGTTTCTATTTGTGCTATCTCATCCCAGCGCACCATTTGGGGCACTGTCAACGATCTGTCGCTTGACTTTGCCAAACTCCTAGCCAAAACAACACCACTCCAACGTCAAGCACTGAAGTGACAACTTTCGAGATGTCGTCCTCTGGACACTCCACTTGCCCTCCCCCTGCGGTTCCAGCGGTAAGCTTCCGCCCCTCTTCTCCAACTGCACATCTGGTCTATCCAGCCAGGAGGATCCAAATATCCTTGTGAACGCCAGCCAATATTCCACCTTGAATCCCTCTGACACTCCAGTGGCCAGGCAGGCCCGCCCGCGCGCACTTTCCCATCTTCAAAAAGACCGTTCTGACTCGTTCTTCTCGCAGGACCGGCGCTGGAGCACAAACGACGTCCGCGCCATGATTCGCATCTTCGAAACGTACGCCGGCCCCTTCGCCGTGGGCACCGTCGCGGAGCTGCTCGACCGCGCAGGCCATGCGGAGGTTGGGAAATGGATCATCCTGCACCGGCAGTCTGCGCACGCTCTATCCGTCTCCGAGGCAAAAAGAGCCACAGGCGCGAGAAGGCGGCCCAGGGTTGCTCCGTCATACTGCCTGCCCATCGCCTGCCCCCTTGGCGGCGGCGTCACGAGCGTCATTGGCGGCATTGACGACTTCAAGCTGCGCGTCTACTTGGATGGATCGTTGACGGGGCCGTTTGGGCTTCAGCTTCCAGAAACGGAGGAGGAGTAGTGGCTGCGCAAGCTGGGTGGGACTTTGATTGAGGGCTGTCGTGGATGCCGGCAGCGACAAGACGTCGCTCCGAGATACCGGAACTTTTGGGCATTTTTGGGCATTCTTGGGGAATCAAAACGACACTGTGGGAGGCGAGACTGAGTCTATGGATTGGCACGATTCGTTTTTGGTCCACCAGAACGAGCCGACATCGAAGGATCAAAAAGCGACGCTGCAATTCATGGTCGAAGGAGGTCTACGATGAAGCGACATCGAAGAACAAACAGCGATGCTACCGTTGCGGTTCGGGAGGGCCTACGGCGGATTGAGATGCCAAATCGAGACCGGTCCTTCGTATCTCGACGCAGAGAGTCCAAAACTTATTACACGGCCCGCGATTGCTTGCGCCAGACGACTGGAAGTCTTGGCTATCTTAAGGACTGCTGTAATTTGCGACCAGGACTCCTTCAAAAATAAAGTCTCAGGTTCTCAATGGGTTGACTGACTTTGGCCATTATGTGATGCTGCAATGCCTTGTCCGTCCTGCTGTCCGACCGCCAGATAATATCCATCTTGCTTCCTTGGCATCACAAATGTCTTGTGTTGGGCGCATCACTGCGGCTTTCTCGCCTGCACCCGACTGCAGCGTGCAACAGCCCCTGGCACTCTTGCCGGGGCCCTGAGAAGGATGGTTATGATGCCGACGGTATCCTAAGGGTGAATCGTCTCTCTGATTGGCCTGCCCTTACGATACCAGCGGCCAGTCACTTCACTGGGCACCACCCCACTGAAGCCTACCACTGAAGCTCCCCCAGCTCCACCGAACACTTAGGTTGCCGCTGACCAGAACCGCGCTGGCCCGCGGGACACCGGGCACTCACTCCACCATCGCAATTTTCATGCAGCGCGGCAGCTCCAACTCCATACCGGACACGTTGAGTTGACGGTACCGTCTGCTCCTGCCTAAATGATGGGAACTCTCTCTCAAATACTTGACTGACCTCCCCTGCCGAGACTCCGCCCGGCTGGTCTCAGTCTGACTTGGGCTAGAAGACGCGGCCCGCAGGCCAAACCTCAGACCTTGAACACGCGAATGGAAGCCATTCCGCCATGTGCTAGCTGGTCCTCATTGCAGCAGCATGAAACTCATTTCTTCAAGCCCTACTATTTGATTAATGCCTTCTCGGCTCCGAAGTAATCGTTCTCTTTGGTTGCTTTTGGCTTGAGCCTCTTCAAGCGTTGAGCAAGCCGCCACCGAATCGAGCCATCATGAGGTTTGGCGTTGGTAAGAATCACAATGTGTGTCGAATTACAGCCATCTTCCGTGTAAGATGGAAGGAGAGAAAAAACGAAAAAGGCACTGCACGACATTGAAATCGGCCATTTCACTGAGCATAAATGTCCGTCATAATTTGATGACTCGAGTAATCATGATGAACACCTCAAATGCCAAAAGCCGAGGGTAATGTAGCAACTTTACTAAGTTCTTCCCTGAATGTCCCTTTCACAAGCTTGGCTAACTTGAGGACTCCTTTCAGCGACCAAATGTTGATTGTGGGCTAATCAGGCATGCTGCCAAGCGGGCTTTGACGGCATCTGCATGCAAAATTGCTGCTGAGCAGGCGTTCCCTTCCACAGTTTGTAGGACATGAGTTTCAAAGGGGGGTTGTTGTCGTATTCACTCCGGGTATTCAACTCTGCCCATTGGCTAAACTAGGAAGTCCTCATTACTGCTTAATCAACTCTGCAGCAAACAATCTTGAAGCTTACCCTCTAGGTGGCAGACTTTAAGAGAGAGAATCGTATTGTTCGCAATGAAGCTAAAGTTCGGTGTTCGTTGTTTGCTGAAAACTTCGAGTTGTTACCGCCAGACCGAGAAAATCCACAGAAGTTCTACCTGTCACCCCGGTTTGAGTTATTCACGGATGTCGAACCATTCCATTCCATTTAATTCCATCCTGTGTCTGGAATCTCAAGCTTCCATACACTGTTCTCGAGTTCTTGATGACACGACCGAGAATTTATGCAGGTGTGAGTTCAAAATGTTCATTAAGGCGCAGCGCCTGCGCGCTGTGATCCTTACTTAAGTAGCTAGTTTGTGTTGATCATACCCATGGATGGTATTAAGAGATTGAAGTTTGATTGGAAAGTGTCCAGAAAAGCCGAAGCTGAAGGTTCGAAGCGAGCTTGTCGGATCACCAGGCCCACACGTCTGGACTGAGGTTCGACATGATGGGACGGACCATGAGCCACATTTGTCCTCGTCCGTATTCCGGTTCCTAATGGATCTCACACGTGGACTTAGGCACAGACGAAAACGGCGAGGTGAACACTACGGATGCGGAAGTCCAACGATGGGGAGTCTCATCGTTCGTTACCTGAATACGGTGTAGTGGCATCTCCCGCTGCCAAAATCTGATTCAAGACCTTCCTTGCGGCATTGCCACCCGTGGGAACCGTAAAAACCTTCTTGCTACGTTTGCCAGCATGCCGCTAACTCCATATTTTCTAGTCCTCTGAGACGCGGATTAGAGAATGGCCACAGTCAACGGGTCTCCGAAGCAGCA
Organism: Colletotrichum noveboracense; assembly: GCA_026319125.1. NCBI lineage: Eukaryota > Fungi > Ascomycota > Sordariomycetes > Glomerellales > Glomerellaceae > Colletotrichum > Colletotrichum noveboracense. The sequence continues at coordinate 54,399 of JANUHK010000247.1, read as the reverse complement.
ACGATACCTCTTTCAGTCACAAACAAGCAATTCAGAACTGACCGAGAAACACGCTCAGAATCATCGTGGCGGACCCGTTTCCGCATGCTGGTCTTTGCATCCAGCCCATCCGCCCCAATAGGTCTCATACCCACTGAAGAGGCGGACGCTTATCGAGTTGACAATGAATGAAATGGTTCTCGTGGCACAGGTTTTCCCTGGGCGGAGAGGCCTCGAACCTGGATCTTCATCACGCTTTTACGGTGTTATTAATCTTTCTACACGTCATGGACAAGTCATGTCTACACTGAAAACGCACCACCTCTGGTCACAGGACAGCTAAGCAGATTCATGAATATCCGCGATGATCGACCCCGTGCTACATGCATGGACTCTACTGGCGTGGGACTGTGATATTTGTGTGTATGGAAGCAGGTTGAACGATCCGCCCCCGTCCCGACCATAGCTCCCGGTGTTCAATCCTGATCCAGTGTCCGCGCCCTAATCCTAAATAAACCGATGGTCTCGCCCGCGTGTCGCAACACCGTCAGATGGCCTGCACGCAAAATCCGATAAGGACTGTTGCCATCTTCGAGATGGACAGCAGGCTGCTGGCGTTCATACCCGATCAATAATCTGGCCAAGCCACACCCATGTCCTCACTGGACGACGACAGCGACCGCACTCATGCGTTGAGTCTCTGCCGCCGCGTTCCGAGTCTCAGCATCCGGAGCGACAGTCAAATATAGGAGATATTCCTGCTTTAGTTGATCCGCCAAAGCGTAAATACTAAGGGAGATTCACACGCTCGTCGGCCACAGTTCTGAACTCAAGGAAGGCCTACCCAGTGATCCCCCGAGTCGGAGATCATGGTTGCTGACGTCCGCAACCACGTCAATCGTTGGACACCTGTGTTCTTGAAATTGAACAGCGGCAACTCAGCGATAATTCAACGATCCCAGCGGCCCATGGCGTCCTACAGCGTGTGATTACCAACGTCGGGTCGCACCAGCCAAGGATCCGATTGACGTCCAGGCCGTTGAGACGATACTCGCCCTTCACCCTCCCGTCCACGTCCGTCTCATCAGCTTACACGCTCGCTCGTTGGCGGTTGAGTTGACAGTATGGGTCTCGCCGTGCTGCATCGAGCAGTTTGACGAACTGCTCGCCAAGCTCACCACCACCTGGCGTCAGTGGGACCAACTCGAACGCAGCCGTCATACTCACCGGCAGTATCGCGGGCTGGGCCGCGGTGGCACGGTCGATGCTAACCAGACTCATTCTAGGCTTCCACCCGTCGGGGTGTGGGCTTTACCGTTAATACCATGTATTTGAGACGGTAGCAAGACGGCGGGCTCTATGCGTCAGCTTCTCGCCATGCAGTGAGGTTTTGGCGGCGGCTCCAACTATCACTACCCGATACCGGTCCGTAATGAGCCAGATGGTATGCTCGATGTTTGCCGCCAATGCCTCCGCGAGGCGGATAACTATCGACAAGGACAGTTCCGCAGGTGGTCATGAACGTATCATGGTAATGAATGCCTTCCAAATCTGGGAGCCAGTAGAATTTGTCACCGTTCCGCAGGATCTCGAGTTGAGTTTTGGGCCCGAGGTTGCTTGACATTCTCCAACAGTTTTGAGCACGTCGAGTTTAAAAGCAGTCTCTCGGCAAATGTTGACCTGGCACACGGTATTTCCGACAACGCCCAAAGCCAGTGTCTACCAGTACATGCTCAATAACTCTAGGAGCATCTTCCCAAAGTGAAGCTACCCTTTCGTCTGAGACGCAGAAAGCTCGACTCTGGGTTTTGCAGTTATGGCAAGATGTTTCGCCAGCAACACATCGCGGCTATGCGAAGGCCAATCGGATAAGAACGGTAATTCACATGTTACACTCCATGCGCACCAGAAGCCAAGACTCGTCATTCTTCCCTTCCAATTCATTCCGCTTTACCGGTGGAAGGCGCCACTCCTTCTATCCAACACGGCATAAACACTCTGAGGTTTGAACTTAGCGCTTCAGGCCTGCAACAAAGTCTCGCCCTAGGGCCGCTATTCTTGTGTAGAGACCCTCAACGTTGGCAGCCGACTGTCCCAGGTCCAGAATCATCTTATGGAGGGAGGAGGATTTCTTGCAGCACACAGTATAAAAACATTCATCTCCGACCAACAGTGTCGGCACATCGTGTATCTCCGACGAAGGACAGTCGCCCAAGGAACGGACCAACACCTAAATCTCGCCAGGGTCAATGTCTGGGCTCAAACAGACATCACAGTGCACTGAGATATGTGCTACGGCTCTGAGCGCCTCGTCCAAGTGACGATAACATACGATAACCGGAAATCACGAAATGGATCACGCCAGTGGTAACTCACAGAAGGAGGTGGAAGCGGCGACTACGATGTGGCTGAGTTCCAGAGTTTACAGGTCACAGCGAGCCAGAGTACATAAATCATTTAGTCTGTGTGACAACTTTAGCGCTCAGGCGGTCATGATGATACAGTCTAGACTCTTCACTGGCAAAGAACAAAGAAAAGGGCCCATTCGATATGTCTTGAAGCAGGCTGTGAAGCCTGTGCGTCTTATTTCTAATCTGAGCCGACCATGCATAGTCATCAGTTGAGCCCGAGTAGAATCAATAATCCAAACAATCGAAGAAGCGTGATAATCCAGAAACTCGACGGAGAGCTCGGCAAATTAGCCGAAGGCCTTGAGAGTGCTACGACTGACAACAACAGATCCGGCTCCTTGATCGTAGTTGCGCGAGGAACTCGGCGTGCTGACACATTTGAGAACCAAAACACCGAATGAGCAATGCAAATCAATTACAAAGAGACCCAATATATTCCACGATAATTATCTAGTTGATGCCTAAATGCACCCACAAACCATGGGAGGAGGGCCCTCGAGGATTGTCTGATGGCTGCGCATGACGCAGAACCGCCCTGTTCTTGTTCACCAACACAGAGGTGAAATGATACTGAAATCAATCATGCTCCAAACTTCATCTTGTGACAATGTGGAATTGAGATGCAGCTCCAGGGCCAGGACCTCATCTGAGTTAAAAGAAGCGGCGCTAGCAATTCGAGATCATCATCTTTATCGAATCGGAAACGCCGGCCACCATATGTTGAGAAATTTGAACCTCCCTTGGACAGCCTCGTGAAGACAACACCTGAGACTCCCCCTAAAGCATCTGAAAACGATGACCCCTGCACTATCGTTTTCGATTTACAGACTCATGGCTTATGTGCACGCGGTCGAGAGTTGTCCGATAATTATGGCACTGATGAAACTCGATTTCCGGGTGACCGAATACCTCAGTTTCCATATCATCCAATCATCTATCAACGGAAGGGTCCACCTACTTGACGAAAAAGTAAACGGTTCATCGCATAAACTGAAGGCCCTACGCAATGTGCAGCTAGTTTCGTGGAGGGTTTGATAGGACTGGCAACTTCAGCAGCTCGCCGGCGAGAGGAAGAAGTTTCCAAGTTGTGACAAAAGAAATAGACTTTCCACAGGACCTCAGTATGAAGTAAAATAAGTAATATCTATAAAAGCAGTGGGATCAGCAGTGCAGTACTGGCACAAGTGCCGATATAGAGGCCGCAGAAGACAGATCCGGGTGCTAATTTGACCGGCCCTGCTGGGAAGACCACCCAGACCCCGGTGCTCGTACCACCGAGTGCTGACGGACCCGGGTGATGCGGCTCAGCACAGAAAAATCACAGCAACCGAAACAGCGAAGCCATAAAATGTGGTAACGAGAGGGCCTAACTTTCAGTTTTGATTCTTTGGCTTATGTTTGGCGTTCTTCGCCTTTGCGGGGTGCCGTCCCAAACTTCTCTGAACAGGAACCAAGACCTCGCATCCGATTTGATTCAATTAATACCAACGTTAACCAATCATGCATAGTGCTCGCGCGTCAAGCGGTCCAGAGACCAAGATGACGTGACAACGCGTTGTGCAGATTTTGGAAATCAACTTGTTGAGTGATTTCGCCCAAGAAGAAAGCCGACACTCAGAAAGATTTGTTCATAATGGTCGGAAATTTGGAATTTATCATGAGCCGACTTGAAGGTTTGATTCAAGTTTTTTGTAAACTGTTCGGAAGACTGAATCTGCATCCGATCGTATTGGGAAGGAGTAGGTACCGAATCTGTCGGGAACCAGGCCGTGAAGAGAACTTTCATTGCTCAAACATGGCCGTGATTGTAAAAATGACCGGAACTTCCATACTCATTGATTGAAATCTCGTCTGGGAGTTTAAAGACGCCCTGTCCGGTGCGATGGCTAGAGGATTAGGTAAGTCAACCGGGGTCTTGACAACGGAGTTCATCGGAATGTTGGAAAGATCATGTTGATAAGGGGTCTTTTCTCGATTTCCATCGCATCCACACTGAATACATGGTACTGAGCGTTCCCCGGCAAACCATCAAACTTCCGTTACGGTACTTAGAAAACACTCTGACAAGCCAAAAGAAATTCCGCAATCCCGAGAGAAAGAGCACACTTTTATGATCTTCACACCCACCCAACTCCACTTATCTCTGTGTATGCCTTTTCCTCATGATCCCTTCTTCGATCTCCGTCTGATTACTGCTCCAATGTGAGAGTCACACCATAGAAAGCTGTTATCAAAGGCAGCAAGTTCCGACACAAAGCGGACCAACTTCAACGGTTGACTCAGGTCATTGATACGGGGATTTCAACCCAAAAAGGGCAGTGAACTGGCATCCGGCCCGATTCCGAGTAATATGAGCGTCTGATACCTGTTTCTTTGATGTTTGCTATGAATCATTGAGTATGACAGGAATTGTGTGGTGAAGCATCCGTCAATGCTGGTCATGGCCCATCGAGATGTGAAAGCTGACCAGTCTTCCACTTAATTCAATGAACCTGAATGAAGCCCTGCTTTCCAGAATTCATTAGGACCGCCTCAGCCAATGGAGACGCGATGGGGATTGGGATGTTGCTGTAATCTAGCGGATGATGATTTTCTTGGGCGATTCGCGCTGCTTTCGAGCTCATAAGGCGGGCTGATTGTGGCCAGGGAGCCCTTTTAGTAGGATTGAATTCGCTCCATCGACCATCTCAAATGTGTCTTCAGTTTGCCAAGCTCAACGTCGTAGCAGACTCGTCTCTCATCGATGTTTCGGAATAATCAGAGAGCTGATACAATGAAGATGAGAAACGGCGGCGCACATGACAGAGACGATAATCAACAAAACTTGTGCATGCAAGATCCGGAAGAGATAGGATTAACAACAATATCTGCCACGGGAGCACTAAGTCCTTCAGCAAGTTTGATGCTGAATGATGGCGAATCTTGAAAAAGAAGGATTTCCTCATCAGCCCCATAGAATGTCCCGATGTGAGATTGCGCTGAAAGATGGCTTCGCTCTTGTGAAGCCTCTGGACACACCCTAATTCATCCCAATCCATTCAACAAAGATATATCGCAGAAGACTTTACCCCTGGCAGTCAACATGAGGTCAGAGCTATTGAGAACAGTCCCGAATAGAGGAGTTCATCAAGCTGGGAACCAGAAACAAAAGTAGAGTTGATATGCAAGTGAATGTGACTACTGACGTATCCTTGAAGCTTTTCTTCGGTGATAATACCACCCTTTATACATTAAGCATCGCCGTTTACACAGATACTGATGCATCGACTGGTAGTTTATGTAATATGCCATGAACAGCAAAAGCCCTGAACTGGATATTACTAATTCTCAGGTTGGGTGGTCAGTTTCACCAGTTGGATGCGCGTTCCAAAAAGGTTAGACTTGAAGCATACCTGTTTACTCGGGTGACTACCGGAGGTTATTCCATCCTTGCGGAATGATAAAGCAACCAGAGAACGGAGCAATGCCGATGCAATGAGTTTGCAATCACCCGCATCGCGACAGCGTCTGAGACTCGACCGCACTCGAGTTGGGTAGGTCAAGCCGTTTGTACCATTACGAACTTTGAGTACATGGCCGTGTCTGCTTTAAATCCAGTGACCTTGGATTCTTTAATTCATCTTTCACGCACTTGGGAGAGATAAAACGTTTGTGGCGACTTCTTCTCCACGTTGGTATATCCGAAGCCGGCACGATGCTCGACGCAGTGATATTGATAGAATCGGTTGTAAATAATCAGCCGTTGGAACTTGCGCAAGCACCGTCCTCGTTGAAATTTCAAAATGATGACACTGACTAAACTAAATGTGCTTGTATCATCACTATTCTTCAAACACTTTCCTTCCTGTCCAGCAACCTTGCAGACTGCAGGCAGCCTCACCTCGTAGTGCATCAGAAGTGATGATATACCAATTATTTAAAAGTCCGCAATTGCTTCAAAAGAGGAGGCAATTGCTGGCTGCTCTTCTTGTTTACACCACCCGTACGTTCCAAACAGCTAGCGAAGTTTAACACGCCAATGACATGAGCCCCCAGTCCCGCTCTCATCGAAGGAGGGCTACTGGACCCGGCGATGCCCTTGAACATCGCCTTTGGGAATAGACTCGGTATTAGGTAGAGAATTATATATGAGAAGCCGAGAGGCTTGATGATAGACAAGATTATGCAACGAAGAACAATTCTTGTATGTTATACGTAGATAAAGCGTTTCATACACGCTTCTTCCAAAATCATAAAATAATATCGCTCTTCGTCATGACGAAGAACTACTCGTGCATGTCGTCGTCACTATGTGCAATTGACACCATTACAAAGCTCTAAAACAAGCATATCCACTAATACAGCTATTTTCGTGGGATTCTTTCAACTGCTTGTTCTTCACCCAAGTCTCCTGGCTCTAAGTTACCGCAGTTGATAGCCGAGAGCTCGTCTAGCAAAGATCATGACTAATGGACGGGAGTTCATGAAGTCAAGTTGGAGGGCTGCCGGGTTAGAATGGAAAAATGTCATCTTTTCTTGTTTTGTTACTCAATCCAAGACGCTGGCTGTCCATACAGCTCTGGCTTCAAATGCTTGAGACATTCAAACAGCCCAGCTGGCCACGATTGGGCCGAATGTGAAGGTGCCACGGCAACCAAGCTTGCCTCTGAAAACTAGGAAAAGCAGATGAACTAAGAGAAAGTGCCAATACGACATCTTGAGCCGTAGCTCGTTTATGCTGCCGGTTTCGATTGAGGGTGTTGCTGTAGCGAACGGTGCGGAACAATGTGGAACTCCGTGATAGGACCACGCTCAGTTTATGGTCGTACGATAACTGCTCTGATAATTTGTGCTTCGGAAAAGGAGCAGTCTTACTGATAGTCTATTGATTCTGGAGAATCGGGCTATCTGCACTTACCTGCCCAGTGGAACTTGCGACATCGCAGATCACCCAAGCCCCGTCTCTTGGAGCTCAATAATCTCTCTCCGCCTCCATTACTTTCGCAGTGGTCACGACTTTTGCCGTAAGTACACTGTAGATAGTTGATGTAACAACAAGAGTCAAGAATCATTGATATCGTGGTGTAGCTTGAAAGTCTCCTGAATATTGAGAATACCTGTGTTGAAAGTCTTGACGATACCACAAGTAGCATTGGTACTTTTCTGAGTCTGAGACGTTGGGAATAATGATGACGTCTGTTGACTTAGCGGAACCGAGTACTCGTGGAAAACAAGGACAAAATGAATGACCTGCTTGAGATATCAAGACCTGATGTTATTGGTGTCGCCCTATGTCTCCGAAGCAGAAGACTTCCTGTTGTGAGCTTGGTGGGTGCCGGTAGGCAAAGATGACATGAGCTGGGCGATGGTATTTAGGTTTCCATATCAGAAAATAGCTGGATTAGACGCATAGCAGCATCATATAGGTCCAGCTTCGCCAGCTTTGCCTGTCATCAGCAAATAGAGATTAGCTCAACCAAGAGGAACACGGTGGTACCACTTCGGAAGGCTTCGGTATTTTCGCAGATGTCACCATACGACGGTCAAAGAGTGGCTCGACGAGGAGAACTACGTCAGCTCTCCTTCGATCAACATATGATTCTGCATCAGTGGCCTTGCATGAACGACCACGGGACATCGACGGGAATGGGACGGCTGTCTTCCCGTCGCCGAACCTTTCCTCCTGGCGGCGTCCGTGAACGTTTTCTTGAGTCAAGTATCCAGAACGACGACTTCAACATCCACCGAGCCCCGATCATTTTCGTATCAGACGAATGCCGCCCATTACCCCAACTGCAGTTGGCGTGAACTGTGCCATTCATGTACCAGCCAGTCAAAGTAATCGTTGGGTACACACTTGCAATCTCCTAGATGCCAAATCGATCATGACTCATCGTTTGTTGCTTTATTAGGCTTTTCTTGACTTCAACCGGATATTATCCGGCTCCGAGTACAGATATTTCATCCTACTTCGCCAGCAACTCCCTTCCAGAGGCACCGTTAGTTTGCTACTTTCCACCTGTGCCTGAACTTCATAGCAGAACGGCCCTTTTCCATCGCATCGGCAGCCGCTTGATTCCATACTCCTGGAATGCTCGAAGACAATTTCCCGTACATTGTTCGAAGCCACTAGATGAGTCCCCAAACGCGCGCCGGAGGACTGAATCCTACGGTAATGGTCGATATGCGAATCTGATCCAAAGGCTCCATAATGTCATTGCACAGGTAGAATTACTCGCCCACGGTGATGTCGAGGCCTTTTGTCTTCCACCCTGTCTCATTTGAAATGACGCCAGACTCTCCGTGCTTTAAAACACCAGCCAACAGGGTCTGTTCTTTTCTTTACCACCGTTCTGAGCATTATTCCGAGACAAAAGCTTCTATAAGGTAGTATTGCAAGAAAACTTACGCAAACAGCTGAGAATGAACAGAAAGAACGGGGGAAAAGGGGTGGTTTGAAGTCAGAACTGCTGAAACGCTATCGACTTGAATAATGACCTTGTGCCAGAATGCTGCCGCGGGGATCCAGAATATCAGACTGCATGGGCATGTGGCTGTGCGCCCGTTCAGGTGAAAGTCCAAGGCCTCAGTATTATCGAGGTCTGTCTATCTGCTTTATCCGATCCATACCCTTTCTGGTACTTCTCTTTGAGAGACACGTTCAGTTTGACTCCGGGCCGCCGTTTGGCAAAGAATCAAAGTTTGAACATAGAACAGAATTGTCAAACGACAAATGATAAACAACGACTGATCGAATAGCAGGCTAAGAAATTGGAGATTCTCACGAGCCTCTGACATGACTTAGGGCGACGTCTGCCGCGTCAAATGTTAGAGGCTGAAACCCAAAGGATGTGTCTCCCAGAGAATTTCAACAATCAATCAAGCAAGCCCGTAGCAATACTGCCCAATAGACCGTGCTGACTGCTGTGTCAGGCCGATAGAACTCATGCCGTTACCGAGAGGAAAGGCGTGCAGAAGAAGACCAATTTCCTTAGGATATCTCTGCGATGAGTTCTGGTCCGCTGCCCTTTTTCTGCGGAAATGCTGCAGTAGCAGATGCACAAATGAAGACACGGAAGCCAAGGTAAAACGATATACCGCAGATATGGCGCGCGGAAGGACACCAAATCTCTCAAGAAGGTACGCGGACCATTGAAACAAGCATGTCTAGCAGCGCGAAAGATGGTTAGAGAGACGAAGACGTCGCTAGCCCAACGCTGAGGCGAGCGATTTGGACGACTCTGGTAGAAAAGGTTCAGTGTTTTCTGGGGGCTTCCATACTGCTGCAATTTCACCAAGGGAATCGCTGTGTTTTGTATGCCTGACGCCGGCACAGATGAGTCTGGTCTGCGAGTGGGTACACAAGTCCCGAGATTTCGGTTCTTCGGCCTAAGCCCGAACTGATCATTAACTTTGAGAACAAAGCTTGCATGTCACATGCTCCAAATCAGCGTAAAAGTAAATGCACTGTGAGACATGAACTTAAGTCGGAATGATCGATCAAATATCTCCGGCCACAAGCCCATCTGCCAAGATTTATGATTGGCAGCCATACTTCTGATGTATCCGTGTGGCAATTGAATCCCTCTGGTAATCCCACTCATCCAGCAAAGAGTCACTTGGGTACTGACTTCGTGACGTACGAGGATAGACAATGGCGCATTGTGTCTTTTGTCTCTAATATCACATCGTGAGCCTCGAGATCCAACCTGAAATCCCTGATTAATCAACAAATATTCCAATTATCATCCTGCTTCTCGTGTCACTTGATTCTGAACCATTTTTCATTACCACTTCAAGAATCCATACAATATAGGGGCGCGGGTCAAGCTTGATGCTTAGCTAAGGATCAACATTGCCGACAAAGACTTAAACGCTTTGCGGATGTTGCCAATGGTCGCCGCATTTCGATTAGTGCTCTGCCAGTCTGAAATTGACGTTGACAATCTCAACGAAGGACTCAATTAAGCTCTGCTCGGCGGAAGGACAATTCAAATTGGTAAAAGGTCCCACCTGATTATTCAGGGACAAGAACTTATGTCTGTTGTGGAGACACTTGATATGGATCACGCACCTCCTGTGTAGGCGGGTTGACAGCGAACGCAGATAAACAGCGGTCTCTCAAATATAATTGGTATGCTTTTGAAATGTCGTGGATGATCATGAGGGTCCGTGAAGACCCACAGGTACTTTCACAACTTCTTCGAGGCTTATGAACTACGGGGGCGTGGATTTTGAAGACGACGTTGCAAACGATGCGTGCGGAAGTGATCCAGACTGTGGTGGCCACAAATAACGACTTACTAAAAAGCAAAAGCAAAGTGGCTGTCTCGGGTTTCGTCCGAAGTAGGGTAAGCTGACGGAGCTGCCATAGATAGAAATACAGATATGTCCAGATTCACAAGGATTCACACACACTGAGATAATTGCTGTCAGTTGCTGCTGGCTCCGTGAGAAGACGTCTTGTTTTGATCTCGTTTTCATTGCTTTCAAACGTCCCATAAGCCATATTTTGTGTCAGACTGTTCTATTCATATGCTTGTCGGTGGAATGGCCAACGTTGTGCAGAGGCCAGCATTCATTTGAGCAACGAGTTCATCTTGTTTCAAGGCCAAGCAAATATTTGATCTTCAATTATTTGAGATTATGATGTAATCCCTTTCCATTTCATTGCACTGGTGTACAATCAAATCTGAATCCCTGCTATTTATTCGCAGCCAAACCGTCCTATCTTGCAACGACGGTAAATACCGGGATCCCTTGGGCATACCCCTGTCTGTTAAGCGTGACGCCCTTGTCGACTGGATGGCGGAAGGCATGTTGAAACCATGACATGGGCATTGCGTACATGGGCCTTGATGCGCGTCACAATTCTCCAGAACTACTGCAAGATAATTATCTTTTATTTCCCTCGTTCTCTCCCCTCTGTGCCGTCGTTGCAGTTCCTTCAATTCCTGTTCTTTTGAATCCAGTCTGATTTCCTTCAGCCCCGAAGTGAGGTCACTCCTGGTGGCTTTGAAAGCTTTCCAGCAGCTTCGGTCAGGTGTTAGATATGTAGTCTCAGGCCTCGCTCCATGTTTTGTCTATGATGGCCTTTTCCTTTTACTGACGGTGCTCGCCTCTTCAAACCCATCGACAGTCAGATTCTGTACACCCTTGAGTGAAGCCCTTAATAAATAGCAGAGAAGCCTACGTGATGTCTGTTGTAGCTGCAGGGAACACGTCAAATCTACATCGAACCCAAAGCAAAAGCCTCACACCTATTTTCCGATCCGGGTTCCCGAATTCCATGCCTCGCATGCCCTTCAAGATGGTTGGGTTCGGTGCATCAACCAACGCCAAAACTTACATGATTTTCACTGTCGACAGCGAAGCTATGAATGTGGTCATGGCCATGTTCTATTGGTCCTCCGCACAACATGAAGCCTTTTGGTCCCGGTCTAACAGGCGATGCTACTAGCCAATGTTGTGCCAGTCGAAGATCTTGGTTTCTTACGTAAAGTTTGGCCGCATAACCCCTTAGTATTTTGTGCAACACGAACAGTCTGCGGAGGAAACAATTGACTGATAAATAAGCTATCTGTCAAGCAAGCAGCTCTGCGTCCGCTCCACTTGATTCCTTGAGAATACGACCGTTGACCAGGCGCTGTCTAGTGTTTTGCTGATGAAGTGTGCTCGCTTCAGTGCCACCAGCGGGTGTGATGACCGACCCAACCCAGAGCATCCAACATTTCCAATATAATCAACAACATGTGACCTGTTCTGTCCAATAGATGGGTTCAGGCAATACAGTGATACCGTCTTTGTCAAGTTTTGCAATTGCAGCTGGATATTAGTTCGGGTTTTGACTCGATCATTATGCCTGCCGGAATGTATGTCATTGTCCCCACTCGTTTGAAGACATTTACAAGTAGAAGGTAGATGTGAAAGGACGAAATAAACTACAAGACATGTATTACATGCGCGAAGTTTCCTTTGCTTCGGATGGGTGGGGTTGTGAACAGGGGCTCGCAGGGGCCAGAGCCTGTGGGACGTCTGCTCAACTTGCACGTGGCAATCTAGGAAGGGCAAGATCATGAACCCGAGAGAGACATGGGTTATTTTAGGCAATAGAGAGTTCCTGCGAGCTGCAAAAATGGAAAACACCTGCTGCAACTTTCCTTCTCAGGAACTTGGATAGCAATCTTCCTATGATAACGCGAAAATTCTCTCATGACGAGCTTCACAGAATTGTCGCAAACTACTAAATAGAGTCTATTCATCCATCTCAACCTCGAATGTTCTGTTCTGAGGTCCTGAATTTCTGGTGCCTGATTAAGTAGTAGAAACAAGTATCTTTGTAGGTGACTGAATGAAACTCTGATGCAACCATATTACATTGAGCCACAAACATCAACCGGATGCCTCCAAAAGAATGATCAAAAGGTGAAAGCTAGACCTGTGTAGCTTTTGTCATCATTGACCTGGACTCACTATAAATGAAGACACAAACAAGTGATCTCGGGAGCAAAAGGGACATCTCGAATTTCGGCAACGAGGACGGCATGATTGAACACATCTCGCACTGATGACTAGAGGGAGTGGACATGAACTTGACTAGTATCCCTCCGTTGGAGTCATGCGGCAGTCTAGTCTCCTCAGCTTTGCCGTCATATCTGCCATTTTCGTCTCTGCCGTTGTCGTCTGCCGTTCTCGTCTCTGCTGCCGTCGTCTCTGCTGCCGTCGTCTCTGTTGTCGTCGTATCCGATGCTCAAGGTACCTATGTCCGCAAATCGTAGCCAGCTACATGCAAGTATGAAAAACAAGTAACAGCGAAGAAGGATGATCGGTACTCTTACCGAGTAAGTAACTCATCCAAAGTCACTTTTTGCATTTCATTCCGGAGAAGCTGGTGAGCTCTCTTGGCTCGAAAGTCTTGCGTACCTAACCGGGTATTTGAGTGACCCTTTGTTGCTGCCTATTTACTTCAGTACTTGCCAGAATACAGGCAACAGATTACCACAATGTGGGCATTCAATCATCAGAACTACCTGTCACTTATCTCGCTCGATGTATTGTGAAGTAGCAGGAATAAAGCAGCCTCGTCGGTTGTCCGGCTGCAGCTTCGACTTTGGTACTTCATATTCAAAGTTATGTCCATGAAGTATCAGACTGACAGAGCCAACAGGTAGTATAGATAGCGTAGTCTCAGTTTGAACAGTCTTGAATCATTGCATCTGTCTCGTAAGCTTCCCGAAGACCGCGTGCTGGTAAATGTTGGGGATGTGCATTGGGAGACTGATTCATGAGGATGAATAACTTCTTCGGTGCAAATATCACAATGTAGTGAGCCTGTTACATCCAAAAGTAAGTTTCTTCCCGAGATCATGCTGGAGCAATTAAAAGACCCCTTTCTGGTTCCCGAGACCGCGAGATGAGAGCCAGGCTGCCCTAGTAGAGAGATATCATGAAATGCCACAACCTTCCGCTCACATCCATTCATTCTAGCATGGCCCAACGGTACATGAATGATATTTTATTCTCAACATTGATTGCAGTTCTCGATGTATGTTGTCTGTCACGTTTGGTCTCGAACCCAAATGCGATAAATTGAGGCCACTGAGCACGGCAGACAGCGGGCGGATCAGGCAAAGGTCGATCATTTGAAGCGGCTCAAGGAAACGGGCGATCTCGGGAATCCTATCAGTCGACGAGCAGAAACGCATGAAAATGCCCTCAGAAGCAATAGACATCTTTCCTTGATGATAATGTCTTTGCAATCATGAAGTTTATGGGATTCATAATTGCTTTCCTCTCAATCACATTTTCGCAGTCAAAAGCTGCGCCCGGTGAACTTTTGGACCGGCAACAAAGCTTCCAATTAAGTGCATCCCGTCACCTCTCGAACTTTTCAAATGCATCAGTTGGGATTGTATTCAGAAGTCGCTTAGTTTCTCCGAGTGTATTACCTATAGAGCGGTACATTTGATGACCTGGAAGTTCATGTTTAAGCCGATGTCATCAAGATTGTTGGTCACCATGGGTACATATCGGGCCCGCAAGGCGCATTCGACTGAACTCGTTGGTATCTATTAGCTCAACGAGCTCTGTTTTGATGAAGTCTGCAAATTATGGCCATGCTTGCTTCTCGTTCGACCTTTTGCCGGCGTTTAACGCCTTGCATAGGCCATTTCGTCGAGAACGTACCCCTTACAACTCCTTCACTCGTGGATGGACACTCCATCGTGGCCGCGATGGTTCTCTCACTGTTCCCCGTGAAGCCAACCACCAGCCAAGTGATCTTGGTCGAGGAGAGTGTCATAGCTTTGCTTTACCAAACCAGCACCCGCGACTTTATCCACCCAGGTGGGCCGGTATCGTGTTTGCCAGAGCCTGTATCCCCAGTCTGATAATCAGAGACATGATCAAGAAAAGCATTGTTGTCCTTGACGCGGACGTGTCTCCGGCCAGCAACAACAACGGCGCTGACTTTGACGTCAACACTGAGACCAAGCTGGCCGGGTATTCCCAAGCCCTATTGGCCCGGGACCAGTGACCCGGGCGATGCCACTGTCCGAGGTCTTCGGGTTGACCGATCTCGCCGCGGTGTGTCATTCTGTGAAGCAGCTCCCAGGGCCTCTTTCAATAGAGCCAAGTGGAGCGGCGCTTTCCCCCGATCATCAGGGGTGCGTTCTTCATTGGGCTGCCGGCTGTGGGCAGATACGGACCTTTATCGCCCGCTCGAACTCGCGCCACCGAAATAAATCATTGTAAGCGGACTGTGAGGGGGATGAGATAAATGAATAGTGGCGATGAATGAGAAGCATGCGCTGGTGACGGTTGTATTACCATGCCGAAGAGTTGGTTTGGAGATGTCTTCATTCGGAGAATGCCTGCCCGCCGGTCGCCGTTTCTCTCGTCCCCTGAACGCCGAATAACGGCACATGAGATGCCGAAAGCCAAGCTGGAGAGACGCCGGTTCGCCGATGACACCCTTTTCATGTTCTTTTGTGTCGGAGACCTCCAACTCACCGGCTTTGGCGAGGCAAACGCGCGGAATCCCGGTGCAACTCTTGATCAAATCATCAAATGGCGCCACGAAAGGTCTTCAACTTCAGCTATCTGGCAGGCAACCCGAATTTGTTGCCGTCGCTTCTGACGTCGAACAGGCCGACAGTGAGGGCGTAGATCGGCATGGAGCGATAACACGGTCGAGGTCTTGGAAAATATCATCACGGCGCGGGTGTTGAGCGTGCCCGGGCTTGAGCTAACGAGCATTTCGATAGGGCTGCGGCTGATGCGCAAGGTGCAAACATCGTGGGTATGGCGCTTAATCTCGATGCCGGCGAAGCAGAGATGGTATTCACTTAGCCGAACGGATTTGTCCAACCCCCAAGCCATCATCCTCTTTAGAAATTGAGTAGCACGATCCATTCAGAAGATTCATTCCCCTTCTCTGCATACACCGCTCCGTTCAAGCAAGTTGGGCTGCATGAACTGTGGGTGTCCCCGTTCACGAAACCCCAGCACGTTCGGCCGTTCAAATTACCAAGATACCCACAGTATCCTGGCATAAGCGAACCCACCGCGATGCCTCCTGAGACTTAGATCATCCCCTGCATTCTGAACGCTGGTATAGCTTGGTCTACGATGGTCCCCTAGAGACGAGATCTGAGCTCCACACCCTGTCTGCCTTACTTTTGCGAGCTTATGGGTAGCATGAACTGCTTGTTCACATTGCCAAGACCCTCATCGAGGTCGATCAAGGTGATTGGCTTCCCTGCGTCTCTCCGCCCATTGTCAATCAGCATGCTTCCAAGTCCAGGAATGGTTGACATCATACCTCAGCTCTCCAGGTCAACCTCGTCGTGTGCAGCACCCAAAAATGGAGGAAAGTCCCCGACCCCGGTGTGAGAGATACTCTTGACCGAGTCGCCTGGTCTCCTGTGTCAAAGAGCATGCCTACCTGCTTGCGACGGTGTTGTTGCCTCGCAGTAAAAAGCTTCTACTCGGAACCATCAACATACGACCTGTGAGCGCCCTCTATCGGAATGTTTAGTCACTGTTCGTTTTGCAGCGCTGACCACCCAGGAATGAGAACGAAGGATTCATCCTCTATCTACCTTATAGCCGTGCTACCGAGGGATGAAATCAATTTATAGCAATACAATCGGTGATTAATAAGGGGATCAGCTTTATGTAATTGTTTTAAGATGTTACATTGTGTATCAGGTGACTCTATTGGCGAATACCGTCTGCTAAAGCTCGCGTAATGTGTTCATCCCCTGGTTTTATGTTCTATCTTGAGGGTCTGCCGTGACTCTTCCACTTTTGCTCATAATCAGCCAATCATTTCGGGTACTTCCATGGTATTTGACCCTCATCCATTCAGAAATCTCCAAAGGAATTCCTCAGCTCACAATCTTACCAAGCCCTTTTTATGTTGAAGCTTCAGACAGACACTGAGGAAAGCCGTTTGTCATCCTCACCTCCTGACACTCTTCTGTAGATCTATGGTCCTTGGCACCAAGCTCTAGACATCTGCGAACGTTTCGTGGCACCCTGCGGCACTGCCTTTGGCTTCACTGCTGCCCTTCCTCTTGCTTTATGATGTTTGCTTTTTCCAGAAAGGTTCTGTTCTCTTTGTGTACAACCCACAGGCTGTGTTCAAGGTGGTTATTGCTAGCTTCCTCGCCAGTTGCAATGACTTGTTCTACTTCCAAATGGGATGCATCATCCAATTACCAGTAGTACTGCTGCTTCTTTGTCCATCTGGTTATGAACACAAACGTGTCAGGAGTGTTCTAGACGATACCGGACGTACTTTGTTGTTTCAACGCCTCCAAAGACGAAATATGGTTATCAGCCTTCTCAACTACTCGTGTAACTTTGCGGTGACGACAATTCGATGGGTCAATCCATGAGACCGCATTATCCTACCCAGTTTATGCCGCACTATGTTCCCCTCTGTTTTGTTATGTCAAGGTGTCGTACCTCACCATGCCGCAAGATACTGACAACATGTGGTTCAGCCGCCTTCGTGATCTGATATTCTCATAGCTCCGCTAACCGCGACTCAATAAATTGCACGCTCTCTCTTCGATTGGTACCTCTGATTGCTCATCAGAATGGCCAGCGTAATGCTCGCCTGTCCCATGATGAGACGGCCTACCTCCATATCGACGCGCTACTTTTGAGCCTTGAGTTGTAGAAGTCCTGTCCCCGCGCAAGTTCCGAGACAACAAAGGGGTTGGACGTCTTTTGTGGCCATCGATTGATCGCCGTAACACGGGGTGCTCATGACCGGTCTTGACGGGGACGCCGTTCAGCAATGGCAAAGGCATTCATGAAGTAGTTCAATCAATGATGAGATAAAGGTTTCGAGGTTCGTTCTTGGGAGAATTTGCATGCAGTCGCTGCACCAAGGCTTTCCACCTCATTATCTGACTCTTGAGTATCACGCGCCGGAATGGAATCCTCCACTGGCTGTCTCTGTTCTCCCGCGACGACTCGCGGGACCTTCGACGAAAAGCACGGAATGGTCTTCCAGCAACGTTGTTTCTACCACGTCGCAGGATGTTTCCATTCAGTCTCTGAAGCTCTCGATTCTCTTCTGCAAACGCCAGCCCTGAAAATTCAAGAGAACTCGCGGAGAAGACTCGTCAGATGGTGGTTAGGTTAAAGGAAATGTTGAAGCTGCTCCCGTTCTCTTGGGCCGAGCATACGAGGAATCTTGAGGCCTTAAAGTTGAAGCATTACAGTGATGGCTACCTTTGTGACTGGAGCAATGCACCTCACACAAATAAAACGGTCCAGCCCACCGTCCTTGGTTCTGCGAGAGATATTGCCCCAACTTGTACGGAATATGCATCTCGAATTTGGAAGCTTGTCCGTTTTTCGAGCTTGAGTCAAATACACGAATTGGAATCTTTGCCAAGCGTCTTTTTCCATTCTTGCAAGGAGACGGCGGCTCCGTGGCGGTTTCGAAGTCGCAGAGGGCTATCTACGAAAGCGCCAAAGCTACAAGAAAGGTGGAATGAAACAGGCAGATGAGGTTAACTTGTGTGCGGCTGGAGATGGACACTCATCCAATGGATGATTCTCCAGAAAGGTATCACGGGACATATTCGGAACTTCCAGAGTGTAACCCCTTCGGGGCGCAGCTGAAAGCCTCGTCAGAATGCTTCACAGCATCATGAACGGTACCACGTTCTCATCCAGGTCTTGCGAAGCACGACCCGTCTGTCTCCACGGGCTGGCAGTTGTTCAGCAGGCGGCCGGCAACAGTCTCCGAACCTTACCAGGAGATCCTCAGCAAGTCACCCTATTTGACCAGCTCGGTTGACCAGGCCAGTTGCCAATGGCATGTTGTCACTAGAAATTGCTAAGAATGACCCGAAATTTGCGCGTCATCCTCTTCAAACAAGGCTTCTAAATCCCCATCATGCAGTTGCTGAATATCCCTGCCCATTTCAGCGATGATGCGTGAGAAGTTGGGCGGTAGACTCCACACCACCACTGTCTGTGAGGGGAAGAGAATGGGTAGAATGGGTACCAGTGCCGATGATCCCAATAGGTACAGCGCCAGGCAGCTCGCTGGATTGCCAAGCCAAAAATGATGGACGGTTGGTTCCCTTTGTACCAATGCGAAGAGCACCAGGCCGCTTTCGATCAGATCAAGACAGTTCCGAGATGATGTGCAAATTCGTGCTCAGCTGGTGTTGAAAGCCAAGTGTTGACATTTGAGCTTCCCGATGGAAATGCCGGGCTGTATGTGAGTCGAGTGGCAGATTGACAAATCGACGCTTAGATTTTGCTGCAAGAGGGCGGAAGAACGAAGCCAAGTGGCAAACCAAATCAGGCCTGCCTGCTGCACCAAAGTTGTTCACGGGCAGGCATGATCACATGTGACCAAGGGGATGTGGCTGGTTCTCGTGACTCGCTGCTGAGATTTTCCAGACAGTGGCGATGGTGCAGTCCCTCGAGGGAAGGGTGGGGTTTGAGGCAACCGGCCTGGGCGAGCATTTTCGGCGGCGGGAATCGGTGTGGGCCAGTCACCGGGGCCTTCAGCGGATGAGAGGCCAACCCCGGCCAACACATCCCCCTCCCACGCCGGCGCTTCCAGCGTCATTGATCTTGCTCGAGTGTTCTAAACAGAATCTTGGGAGCGCACAGGGCCATACGTCGGCTTTTGTGATTGACTGATTGTCGATGCATCGAGCTGACGTATTCCCATGGTCGACCTCGTCCAGCTTGACCCCCTCGCCCGGTCCACAGCTGTTCGCGTTCGCATCTGGCGTGACTGTTCATAGGCTAACGGGAGCTTCGTGGCGTTTCTAGGGAGCGAAATAAAACGGAGATGAATTGAAGTGGCTAAATCAAGGTCGTGAGAAGATGGGGGTTTTCTGATGCTCGGCATGGGGCGGGAATTTTGCATTGCGTTGACTTTCGGTGGGTGGTCCGTCCTTGCAATGGAAGGAACACAGCGATGGCCCACAATGGTAATGTGGGCCATTGTACCTCCCGGGGTTCACAATGGCCCACTTCTTTTTGGCTGAACGCCTCAGTCACTGGGCGGTGTTGGTGGTGGCACAGAAGGACCGTCGGGTGGTGAGACTTGAAGTTGGAGAGGTGAAGGTGACCTAAGGAAGTCGGGTCTGTGGTTGGCCGTGATTGGCGCACGAGGGTCGGTACCATCTTCCCAGGATGGTACGGCTCTCTGATTGGCCGCAAGACTTGCCCCAAGCCGCCTTGCCCATTCCCCCGACCTTCCTCACGAAATGCAGCAGTGACAATTCAAAAAAGAGACACTTCCAAGATGATGGCGCCGGCCAGCCTCTATTTCGTGTTGGGAATTTGTGCTGAGGTACTCTTCGACACACACGGGCTTCGCTCTCCAACTGCCGCAGCATCGTTATCAACCGCGGCGATCTGGGCACGAAGCTGAAGATGCCAACGCAGATGACTTGTGGTCCCACGGGCTGTGGAATTCGGCCAAGTTAGACTCTGCGTGTGGATGGTCTTTGGTGATGCAGGAGCAAAACGATGCTGAAGGATGCGGATGGAGTTGTGGTTTGCCCCGGGTTCATTCAGGTGCGGATGGAGGGCAGCATGGACGTCGAGACGTGCAGATGGGCGCGTCACCCTTCCTGGTGCTCAGCATGAAGCAGCAACATTGTGCATCCGGTAATTTTGAACCTGGATGGATGCACCAGACATTATGCGCTCCATGTAGGATGTGTTGGTTTGGTTTGGCAATGGTTGCTTTTTCGAAGGGTCGTGACGGGCGGCGAGGAACGACACTGAAATGAGCCGGGGTGTGGATTGACGTTGGAGGTCGGAAACGTGCCGGGGTCGATTCAGTGACCCCAGTACCTACGGCGCTCAAATCGGCAGTTGGTGCCTGCAAATATCCCTGGGCACATCTGACGTAATCAGAACGTACCTTACCCTTGCGGACCACACCTTGCAAAACCACCAGTCTCTCACAAGGCACAAGGCACAAGGCGAGGAATTAACTCGGGCGCAACAAAACCTTGTGCCGTGAACTGCTGTGCTCAGCATCCAGGTTTTCCATTGGGTCCATGTCTGCCCTGGCTTTTGTATCTCCCACAAGGTGTATGGATTGGTGCGTGTATGGATGATGGCCGGCGCGGGGGACGGCCTGGTCAGGGCATCGCCAAGGCCAACGCAACGCTGGTCCTTCAATTGATGCTGTCTACCAAAACCAACTCCTTTGGTCAACGCTCTTCTGATTCGCCATCTGGCCCGTCCAAAAGTGTCCATGTGCGCCCTGTATCTTCTCGCTGGTGGCAGAGGGTGTCTCTAGTCGGTTTTCCCAGCTTTCGCTCGCCCCATCTCCAAAGCCTGCAAGGCCCTCGACCTGGCACCTGGAGGGCTCCCGCCCCGGTTTCGTGACGATGACAGTTGTGCTGGTTTGTGAATAAAGAGTGAGAAGCTCTCGTGTGACTGCCCGGACGAGCCATACCTTCCAGTTGTATTCGCACGCGGGCTGGAGCAGGAACTCGAAGGGTCTTCTCGGGAGGAATCAATGCATCCGTCATTCCATGCATGGAGATGGCATCTGGCTCGGGCGGTGCGGTCGCTACGAGACCAGCGAGCCGGGGGTTCGGCTCGGTTTCTTGGTCATGTCGTGTGCGAAACCAATGGCAGGGGAGAATGAGCGTGATTGCGAAGGCGGTGCCGGCTGAGACGAGAAGAGGGACGATGGAGGACCGGGAGGATGGAGCCATGCATCATCGGGCCATGACCAAAGTCGCCGATGGAGATGTCAGCAAGGTGCTGCATTGAGGTCCGGGCAGGGGTGATTCCATTTCCAGAGGGGTTCTCACGAGACCAAGGAGAACCTTGGAAAGAGGGTGGGAGCGTGAGCTTTCCCGCTGCAGGGGACGAGCGCCTTCCTTGTGACTTGCCTCATTCAGTGTTCTCGGCCCTTGTGATTTGCCCGAAGAATGCCAAGCGCGCAGCCCCGCTAGTTGAATCCACGTCACAAGGGGGTTGGAGCAACCCAGATATCTGCTGTAGCATCCCTCACCCTCACTGTGGGCAGGGTGAAAAGTCCCCAATGGACTGGGGACTTTTGAGGGATACGTACCTACCACCGCCACACCGCTGCCAGCAGAGACCGCCGTCACGACGATGCCAACACACCGTCACTCCCGTCCTTTGCCAGATGTCAGAATCGTCGCTTGATGATTCGAACCGGCTTGCGACTTGAGCGCATTCTACATATCGCACCAGGGAATCGCAAGCTCATGAACGTGGGCCTTTGGGCTCCTTGGTTCAAGACGCATCATCATTTGCGTTGCACGGCGAGTATACTTACGCCGACGTCCCCATTCCATGCATGTCCCCGCCTCATCCCATGCATGTCCAAATTCCACGCATGTCCTGGTTACCCCTTTCCGAATTATCCAACCATGTCCCGGCCGCACGCACTGCTGTGTCCTCCCATGATGGAGGGGATGGTCTGTCATTAGACCTACGGAAGGACGATGATGGGTGGTGCGAGGTAACCTTGAAGGCAGGCAAGCACCTTGGGTTGTGCGCATGCTGAATCAGAAGCATTGTGACTGATGAAAACCTTGAGGGACTTGAAGACCTGGATAAGCAGGCACGTGGGTACGTAACTGACCCTGCCTCTCTCCAGGAGTCTACATCGACCCAACTGACGTTTGAGAATCAGCAGGTGGCCAAAATCGACAGTTGCTGAAATCAGGCAGGTACCCCCGTAAAATTCTGCACCTTGGTACCTACCCTGAAGACGACTTCCACCTTGGGCATCAACCTTACCTCTCTCCGCTCTGTAAGGCCCGCGCAACCCCGAACTCTGGCATGCAGCACCCGGACGTCTGTACTAGAGGGAATGGGTGAAAGAAACCCACGCGCATCATTCGCAGCCGAACCTCCAAGCAGCCCACCTGCGCATCCATCTTCTTCGCCGAAGAAGCCTGCTGCTTGGCGCTGGAAACCGACCCGTCGCTAGTCCAGCCCATGGAGTACAACACCATGACCACCAATCCAACTTCCGGCAGCCACTCGGCCTCGTCCTGTGTGACCATGTTCAGCAACTTTCGACTCGCCGCCAAGAGCTGATCCATCCGCTTCCTCAACATCCTCTGCCCGGACGACTCCCACGATCCGTCTGACTTTGTCGACACGTCAGCTCCCCTCGTCGAATTGGTTCCCGTTGTTCATACTCTCCCCGTCGGCCTGATGCCCCTCGCCTGTCTGCGATGTCCTCTTGTCAACCTCGATGACGACCGCGCCCCCCCCCACAATATTCCCAGCTCGACGACAGAGACGATCGATGGGAATACAAGCATACCTGGGGTTTCTCCAACATTGGCATATCGGCTCGCAGCGGCGGGAGTCTGGAAGTACTTGCGTATGGTAGTGTTCTCGTGCGCAAAGCTCCCAATGGCTTTCCGTCTTTTTGTCAGCCGGAGCCTCGTGTGTAGACGGCTGGACGTTCCCTCTAGGGGCATTGTTGCGCGTTTGACAGTTCAGACACGCTCCACATCATCTGCGAAAAGTATGGACACACTCCTCTTGATGGATCCGAAAGCGATCCTTAGTCTTCTCTTCCAACAGTGCACCTCGTCCTCAAGTCTTACTACCACCTGCAGCCACCTTGCCAACAACCATCGCGCGCTCCAAGCACCGAGGACAGTCTTGTTTGATTCGGCTTCCTGCCAGTCCAAAAGCAAAAAGATCATGTCTGCCGCCGGACACATTGACAATGCCTTTCCCCACCACGAGCATCATGATGTCTAACCCCTTTATATCCGCGGGCGGGCCTGGCGACTGACAGCTGTAAATGCTGGTCTTGACAGGGTCGGGTCCTCGAGAACCTTGCGCGGGCCGACTGACGCGTTACGCCGGCATGCAATATGGCCTGACCGCCAGTCGGCTTCATGCCTCATCTCCTCCCCATGGCAAGGAGAAGACGGGCAGAACTGGCCCACCTGGATGTTCGCGCGTGGTTAGTTATCAACATGCAAGGCCAAATAACCCCCTCCTGCATGCGAGCCATGAACAGCACCGCCTACAATCACAATCGCGTGGATGTGCATTTTTGGACTGCGAGCGGCGTCATTTTGTGTCCTTTATTTTACAGAATGCATGGGCGCGGGATGGTGATTCCAAGGCAAGGCGGAAGATTGGACCAGGTAGCCAGCGTGCAGGTGGCTGTGAACTTCCAGCGAGGGGGGGGGCTACCGGGAGGTCTGCCGGACATTGGGCCTGAAAAATAGTGCGCTTGCTGCCTACCTACCGCCGGTGCCTTGGGGACCTGAACAAGTGGGCCACTAGGTGTACCACTGACTCTGAGCCTGAGCACAATGGCCCCCGGGTCGGTTTGGGGAACGAGTCCTCTGTAAGTGCGCCCCCCTCCCAAGACAGCCAACGTTCCCGTCACTCTCCGCCCTCGTTCGCGTCAAGTCCGAACAAGCAACGCCAGACAATCACAATCAAGTACAATCAATTCTGCAGCGATAAGGTGCCTGTCTCATTTCATACGTCTATAGCGAAATCTTGGATAGCGAAACATCTTCGTTAAGTTTACCACCTCCCATCGCAGCGCCCGAAAGACAAACTCCGGCGCCCAGACCAAACGGCTACAAGAGTAGACATGGCATAGCATGTCCCTGACATGAATGTGCCATCTCTGAAAGGTAGGCTAGGTATCCTCTTTTTGTGTCTCCTCCGCCATCTTCTTTATGAGAAGATCAATCTTGTGTTTCTCCACCCAGTTCTCCGAGTCCAGACGACCGACCGCCGTAAGAGCTTCCCGGAGCACTTCCTGCTGCCTTTTGAAGTTCTCGAGGTCGGTTATTGCCGTATTGACCTTTTCTGCGGAGCTGCACACGGCACTCAAATCGCACTTGAGCTCTTTCGAACGTTTCACAGCGCTTTTGAAGTCTTTGGTGGCCTTGTCGACACTTTCTCCGTTGTACCCTGCCGCCCGGGCGAGCTCGATAAAGGCATCTGTAGCCTGACGAATACCAATATCCTCCGCGTTGGAGTTTTGGTCGTCGGAGTCTTGGTCGTTGGAGTCTTGGTCGTCGGAGTCTTGGTTGTCGTGGTCTTCCTTCAGCAAGGCCACTTTGGATGCCCACTTTTTGATCAGCTTGCGGCGTGACACCTCGTTCACCGCAGCTGACGATGCGTGCAACAACTGGTCTTGACTGCTGCCAAGTCTTCTCTTCCGCTTGTCGAGTTGAGGAATAAATCCAGCAGCTCGCTCACATTCGTCTTCAGCTGCTTCCTTAGGAGTCCAAT
Organism: Colletotrichum noveboracense; assembly: GCA_026319125.1. Taxonomy (NCBI): domain Eukaryota; kingdom Fungi; phylum Ascomycota; class Sordariomycetes; order Glomerellales; family Glomerellaceae; genus Colletotrichum; species Colletotrichum noveboracense. The sequence continues at coordinate 29,248 of JANUHK010000247.1, read as the reverse complement.
GTTCAAGAAAACGCCGCTTGGTTTCCCCGGCAGGATCTTCGAGCGAACCGGGTTCCTCTGGGAAAGGCCTCTTCCTTGTATGTTCCGAAAGTGTTGGGAACGGTCTCTCGTCATAGGCCGGTAAAGTCAGGAGTGTCGTGTTGTCCTTCTCCTTGGTTCTGTGGTACGCCGCACATAAGCATAAAATCCCGCTGGTCGCTCGGTTGTCTTTTGGTTTGAGAATCGTCTGGTATTCATTAGCCTCTTGCCCTCTCCCATGCATCAATATGCTTCAGAGGGACCACGAACCGTAGTAAAGAACATATCGCAACCAGGCATGAAGTCGGTGACGACTTTTCGTACGAAGCCTTCAATTGCATCCCTGCGCTGTCGGTCAGGAGCGCAGTCGATATGGCAGGCACTGACCAAATTCCGGGTGCCAGCCGAATAGTTCACGACATGCAAGCACGTCCACTTGCCATTTGTCTGATAATGGTGAAGAAGAAGCACGATCTTATCGCATTCCTGGATTTCGGTAAATTGATGCTCGGTGGCGAGTGGGAAGTCGAAGACGAGGCCGGCTTTTGAGGTACCATATGATGCGTCATTATCGGCTTTGACCATACTGGGGACGACAAGCATCATGTCTCCTGGGGTCACATCCACATGGGGTGCCTGAACAAGCTTTTTGAATTTTGTTTCCCAGCCTAGAGAGGATCTGCCTTCGGTTGAAGGTGCAGGAGCCATGTCCTCGTCGTTATCGCCGGGCTCCGGCGAGTTTCCACCTAAGTCGAACTGTGGTCCCTCGTATTCGAAGTCCGCGAATCGGCTGTGAAGTGGAGTTTTGGAAGTAGCGTCCTCAAAAGCTCTGCCGTGATTGAGAGGCTGCGAATTGGTCTTGTCAAAGGGGTCGAAGTCGGAATCAAGTGGGGCGCTGGTCAACTCCTGACGTTTTAGAACCGACTGTGTTAACGTCCTATCGCTTAGATCTCCCCTCGCCACCTCTGGTGTGTCGAATTCAGAGGCAGAGTCAGGTGTGGTAGATGTCGGGCGTGTGGGTGTCGGGCGTGTGGGCGTCGAGGTGTCTGTCCGAGGGCCGCCGCTGGTAGCCTGCGCGAGAAGGGAATTTTTCAAATGTCGAAGATCAGAGACGCGCAGTCGACGGATGCCTTTCGCGTCGGTGTGGACTGCTCCTTCGAGGAGGCCGCTAGCCTGCCACAGCGATTCGAGCGGTATCTCGCGGGTGATTGCGACTTTCGTGATGTGGGAGAAACAACTGACGAGGGTTTGTCCTGGCGTGCTGGTGTTTGGAAAAACAGACTCTGGGTACCACGATCGACGATCACCCTACTGGCCGTCGAGATATCCAAGCTGTTCTTGGTGGCGCTTGGCGTCGGCGGACGAGAGCTGTTCCAGGCGACGGTCTCTTGCGTGGATTTGGATGTCCTTCAATGTTTTGTCGTCGAGCAGCTCTGATGCAAGTTTTCCTGCTGCCCTGGCGGTAGAGACGTTCGCGATGATCCCAAGACAAACGTTTGATCGGACTGTGGTGTCGGAGCTCTGAACGACGTGATGGACTAGATTTTGGAGCTTTGTCGGGGACGTAACAACGGCTTGGCTTGCAAAGTGCTGGACCTGGAGGAGAGAATCATTGATTAGCGGGGGGAGGCGTTTTGGAGAGGGCAGAGTCATGCTCACTTTTTTGACGTGACCTGCGGGTTCTTGGTGGTCGTCTTCTGTAGGTGGACGCGTTGTCGGGCGTGGTCGCAGCTCACGCATGGTATTTCTGCGGGGCGGGCGATGAGGTGATGAATGGGATTAGGGAAAAGACCGACAGTGTTCAAAGTACATGCAGGAGATATGTCTGCACAGAAGCAACAACAAAATGTATGGACTTAGGAACGGGGATGTGCGTCGCATGTTGCGCAGACAGACGCGACGAGACTTCGTCAAGTTGCCTCGGGTGGGATAGCAGGCGGGCAGGTCGCAGGTGAAGGACGTACCACATGACCTAATCTCTGGGCTGTCCAGCTTGGGAAGCAGTCAATCTCCCAAGTGAGAGTATGGTCCGTGGAAGAAGTGGCAAGCGGGTAGGTAAGGTAGGTAAGGTAGGTGCAGGTGGGCAGGTGGGCAACGCCCCTTCCGTTAAGTAATGCCTGCTGCCCCGATGTGTGTGATTGGCGCGTGAGGGTCGGTGCCGTCTTCTGAGGATGGTACAGCTCTCTGATTGGCCGCAGCGCCACAGCCCACAGGCAGGTCAGCCAGACTGCATGTTTTTCATGGCCATGACACCGGGCGGTCCACGACTCTCCACTGAAGAGAAATGTCGGGTGCAAAATTGAGGCGAGGTAGAGTCGAGAGCGGCAGGAGCATTGCGGCTTTGGATAATGCAGTCTGTCAGAGCTCCATTAAAGATATCAATGCAGGCAGGTGTCGGCGAACAGCAAGCTGGAAGAATGCATCGGACGTGGCGGCAATAAGATGGTCTTGGTCAGTGATCCATTTCTTCGGCTCGGCCCGTCCCGCCCCCTGTCCGCCCCTGCGAGGGAGGACTTCAACGGCGTGCACTGTGACGAATTCGCAACGCTTGCTCGCAAAGATTAAGTCGAGGCAGAACACCAGCGGTCCCACCTAAGGTAGCCTGCCACAGCTGCAAGCGTTGCAAACAGTGTGATGCAGTCGCCAGAAGCTGGGCCATGACTTCGCAGACTAGGTACTCGAAGTTCCTCTCCTGGTGGACGGGGATGTGCGGGAAAGGGTCGTGGGTCAGAGCGACTGTCTTTGCAGCGAAGCTGACGGTCTGTTTGTTGTGATACCGATTTGGTCGCTTCGGTTGGGAATGTTGATGGCGCCTCAGTGGACGGCTCAGTGGACGGGAAGTGGTGACGTCCTGTCGTCACCTCAGCTGCAAAAGTGACATGCCCTGGGAACCGACTGTCGATCCGCCCTGTAGGTAGGTAGGTACCTAAGGTACCCTGAGGCATGGAAGGTACCAATGCAGGTACCAACTGCCGATTTTCCCACCAACCGACTGCTGATTCCAGCGCCAGAATCGGCAGTTGGTCCCGGGCACCGAGTCAGCCCAGACCTGCAGTGTCTCTTGTCCACACGTCACAGCGTCGACTGCTTCCTTCTGTGAGCTGCAGTTATCTCGACGCGTGTCCACCACATCCCGTCCTTTGGCGCCTTCGCATTGTTCACAGTGCTCTTGGCCATTCAGCGGCGTCCCTTTCGTTGGCCTGTCTCGTTTCTTCCGTCACCTGCAGCAGACAATTCGCGTCAAAATCACCGATGCCAATCTCTGGTACGTTAATTGCTTTACCAGATCCAACATTTCCAAACGAGCATCATGGACATATGACGACCAATGCCACCAGAGCCTGCCGTGCCCGCATTCACAAGAGCTCCAGCACGGACGAGGCTGGCAAAGCCAAGCTTGCTGATGTGACGCCAATGTCGGCCAGAGCTTTGCCATCGAAACGACCGATTCCTTCTCCTCCGAGCTCAAGGAACCTGAGGATGCGGACAATGCAGACGAGAGGAAACGTCCTGTCATTGTCTCTCTGGCGACACAAAAGGTACGCGATGACATCCCCGTGACCACCTGCGAGCTTCGCTAGTCCCATGCTGCCGTCCCCGACTGACATCGCCTTTTGAACAGCCGTACCGATCAAGAGAGAAGAGCGGGCGTCGCTACGAAAACTAACAGATCCCCCGTCACCATCGCGACCGAGAGAATTGGACTACCAAGGACCCCCACCGACACTGGTTACAGACAATCGTTTGGCGGCCCGTCGCTCAAGGCACCGAGCCTGTTGCGCGACCCCGCTGACCCGCAACACTTTCGCATGCTCTTTTAGCAAGTCGCTTTCTTCCCAAAGGTCTCTTGGTGCACCCTTGGGCTTCAACTCGACAACGCGTCAGCGGAGTGCAATGGCATGGGCTCGTTGGAGGACCTCCGCGCCTCTTGCCTCGGACACCTTCCAATCGATACCTGGCACACGTTTCGCGGGGATGAGACTATGTACGTCAACAAACATCTTTCGAGCGGAAGACTCAGGTCCCTGACAGCATCAATGCTGACCAACGCGGATTGGATACTCAACGAGCAGCCCAGAGGCGCATCACATCCCCTTTCGACCCTGATTTGCCTTCCTTCAGGTTCGGCGCAATACCTGTGTCATCAAATGTCCGAATCCATTCCTGAGCCTGCAATCTCGTCCATTCATGGTTGTCTTCTTCCGGCTGGCAGCTGTCGTTCCAATCGGAGGGCGAAGGCTGCACCGAGACACCTTCATGCTCTTCGAAGCGGTGATGTTTGGCTAAGAGGCTTTAGACAAGTGCGCCAGGAAAGTTGTCTGCTTGGGACATTCATGGCCGTGAGTGGTGGATTGCAGGCCAAGCAGCACCTGCAATCTATTGATCTGAACAGACATTGCCCATCCATGTCCCTTGCGCGAGACCAAACTGGGATGTGGTAGTTGAAGCAACCTACATAGCTTCATCCCCGAGGCAACAGGATCTGTCGGTCATCCCGTTGGGCGTCTACCATTTTCTGCTCTCTCGATTGGTGCCATTGTGCTGGCTCGTATTCTTGGCGTGAAGTTCTCGTGTCGGAGCCCGTTCCTCTCTAGAGGCGCCTCACTCGGTCATTCGGGTGTAGTGGCCTCCCACAGCTACTCACCTCGAAGTTGCTGCTTTAAAGCGGTAAAGTGATGCCTGACGTGGTATTCAAGGTGAGCATGGTGAGCAACGGGTGGGCAGGGGTGGAGCGGTGAAGTTGTGTTACTGCAGGCGCTAGCGCCCAACAGCCAACTGAGCAACTAAAGAGAGCAACCTGCTGCGCTCGTAGCGCTCCATGCCCAGAGTGGGTGCGTAGAAGCGGGGAGCGGGCTACTGCTACCTTTCGATTGCCGCTTCTTGGCAGAAAGGTTGCTTCTAAAGGGGCGTGTGTGAGATCACAGGGGTTAGAATGGCGTCTCTCGCCGCCAGGGGGCGGCGCGGATAAGTAGATGCTTTGCCTGAAGAGAACGGCGAGCACTGCGCATCTGCGGGCAGAGTTTTTGCCCACTCTCAGGGACACGCACACATAGCAAGTAGTCGTCAAGTTGCGTTAGCAATTGCAAAGCACCAGACTGGTAGATTTACTATCAATAGAAAGAAGACTCGAGCTAAGTGTAGTTATTCACCTCACACCACATAGCCAACCAGGTGAACATGTCTATCCCAGGAATGCCCTGATAAAATCTCTTCCTTCCGAGAGATTACTGCAGACAAAATCGGGCTGATGTTCTCGGAGAGATTCCACCTCATAATTGCCAGTTGCAACTGCAAGGATCTTGCAACCAACCTTCCTCGCACACTCCACGTCCAGCGGTGTGTCGCCAATAAGCAGGACATCCTGGGCGGCGAGAGGGGCAGAATACTTGGCCTCAATGCCCCAAATGGCGTCGTGGAACAGGGCCGTTCGCGACGGGCACGTGTCACCAAAGGCCGAGACCTCCAGTTGGAAATGGTCGGTGCCTAGCCCAGCGTACTGGAGCTTCTGCAGCGCGCTCGCGCGCGAGTTGCCTGTCAACAGCCCCACAAGGAACGTTTCGCGGCCCGGCCCGCTCCGCTGCAGGCCATCGAGCCAGTCGAGTAGCTCGGGGGCGCCGGCGCACGCCTCCGACTGGAGACCCTGCTCCGCGGACTCGCGCAGGTAAGCTGGGTGCTTTCGGAGGAACATCTGCGTCAACAGGCCCAGACGCTCGCCGTGCACGCCGTGGTATGCGAGTATGTCCCGCGCGAGCGACAGATCCGTCTGCCCGTGGAGGTTGACCATCGTGTTGTCCGCGGTGATGTGCATGTCTGCCAATTCGCTGACACAGCGGTAGAATGCGTCGATGCTGAGCTCCTCGGAGCGGCAGAGCGTGCCATCAATGTCGAAAAGCACAAACCGCTTAGGCATCTGGCGCCCGCTGTTCCTAGAAGAAGCAGTAGCAGCAGGTCCGCGCGCGTGGGCTAGTATTCGGAGAAGCTCCCGCGGCCCGGTGAAGGATGTGCGGCCGTGCAAGTAACGATGATTATCAGCGACGTAACCTTGTCCCGGCTTGAGGCCGACCGCGTACGCGTGCTGATAGATGATGGATCGGAGGTTCGCAAAGTTTTCGATCAAGGTGGCAGAGAGCTGGATCCCATCATCAAAGCGTAGGCGTATGGTGCCGTTCGCCTCGTCCAGTATGGGACGAGGCTTGAACGACCCATCGTCGGCCTTGAAGCTCGAATACTTGGGTGAAGTGACGAGACTGTACAACAGAGGCTCGTGCATCCGAAGGTGTTTGATGACCATCCGTCCATCTACTAGCAACGAGTGTCCGCCCTCGGGTGATGCTGTCCTGATTGCCGTAAGAAGGATTCTTGGCGGTAGGTCCCAGCCGCTTCGATCCGTGTGAAAGAACAGTTCTGTAACTCTCATTAACCCCCATTGCCAGGGTAGCTGAATCAAGAATGATATTCATTCGTCATGGGAGATCCTACCTTCGGAACTGTAACCCTTCCCCTCTAATCCGGGTGCGGATCGAATGACACTAATGCCAGTACCATTTTGCGTTTCATTTCGGGGGCGAACCGCCTCTCCCAGGCTTTTGGCTAGGTCAATGAGGCTAGCTTGGTCACAATTTTCAAAGAAAGCAACTCCATCTCTGTAGAGCCGTTCTTGTATCGCCTCAAAGTCTCGAACATCATCGAACTTCGGGGCTGTGATTGAAAATCAGTATCCTGGAGTGGTGATATAGGAATAGTAGGCCGGTTAGTTACCTTGGAACCCGAGACCGCAATCCTGCACGTTCATGTTGAGAATGAGACGATGAGCTCATGCTTTGAAAGACGTCGAGGTAGGCAACTTTTGTGCTCCCTTTTATAGACAAATCCCCTAAGAGGCCTCCGCACCTGGTGTCATATTGCGAGATGGACTTTCAAGATTCACCGTCGCGAGCGAGTCAAAGCAACAACTATGGTGAAAGGGCTAACTAAAACCTCCCAACCTGGTATCGCGGGGACTGACGGCCTACAGGAAGCTCTGGAATAACTGCTGAGTGACCGGTCTTTCGCCTGCGATCGATGTACCGCACCTAGTCAGCTTGAACCACAAATACCTGGCAAGGATATTCTACTTTGGCCCGCAACCGCAGTAACTGTAGCATGAAGCAAAAGCTGTGATGATGATAGCTCTCATGTCATTATCCCCTGTTCCGTATCATTTAGTTATGCCGAGAGTAACATCACGTCTTTTAGGTTGTATGTACTGAATACAGTTTACACGCGCAGGTCAAATTGCGGAATGGGCTTTCAACAGTTAAAATCATGAGCGAGTCAGTATCACGAGGGAGTCGTATCAAGAGCGAGTCAGTATCACGAGGGAGTCGTATCAAGAGCAAGTCAGTATCATGAGCGCGTCAGTATCGAAAGTGAGTTAGAGCAACTTATTGTAGTAGAAAGCAAAAGATTTAATAATAACAGCTCTCACGCGATTATCACCTGTCCTGTAGCGGCCTACTTAGCACTAGATACTGAGCACTACCTGCAGCCTATATAGAGCCTTTAGCTTATTTTACTTATAGCTACTTCCTTTATAAATATTTATATATATTTATTACTATAACCTCTTTTAGCCTCTAAAGGTTATGAGCCTATATTTACTCTATTAATAAAGCTACTTAGAGCTAATATATTTATCATTCCATTACTTATTATAATAATATATATATATATATGTATACTAATAATAAATATAAAGAGTACGAAAGCTGTTTTAGGTATTTATTATAACTACTATAATTAATTAGTTTCTCTAATTAAGTTAGGTAATACCTACTTATAGTAAGAGTTAATTTAGCTTAACTTAACTTTTTACTAACTTTATCTTTATATTACCTTTATAATAAGGAAATCTTAACTTTCTTTTATCTGTATTTGCTTCCTTTTTATAGTAGAGATATTTTATAACTAAAGCCTCTATTTGATAGATTAATAAATTTAAAAAATATATATTTAAACTTATAAGGTTTAAACTTTACTATTTAATATATTTAAAGTCCCTATAAGTATATAATGATATATATGCTTAGCTAATCGAAGTAGAAAGGCTTATAATATAAACTAAGAGTAATATACTCCTAAAGAAGCCTTTAGATAGTTAAAAGTTTTAAATTAGCTGTTCTAAAAGTACATATTTTAATAGGTTTAAAACATTTTCTTATAACTAACGCCTTTTTTAATTTACTTATATTACTAAATTAATAGTAATCTTTGTAATACAGTCTGTTTATTTAGTAATAGAAAAGCTTAATAAACGTCTTTTTAAACCTACATTTTTTTAAAAAGTATATATAAAGGTAGAGTATTACTTATTAAGCTATATTCTTTAATATAACAGCTTTCTACTTATAAAGATTAATTAAATATAGTATCTGTAGACTAACACATAAAAGTCTGATGAAAGTATAATATGAAAAAGCTTATATAGGCTACTACCTTATTCTACTTTCTTAACTTTTAGCTATATTTAGACTACCACTTTATTAAAGTTTACTAGTTATTGAAATATATTTTATATAGCTAAATATTCATATAGTGCTATTTTAAGATTACTTACATACTATTTCTATTAATTAAATAGTTTATAAATATTTTATAAAGGTATATTATATATAGTATTATGTGTAGATTACTATTATAATACTAAGATAATATTAATAGGTTAAGGTTCTATTTTAATCTTACTAGAAGTTAGTAAATTTTTATTAATATTCTTTAATCTCTTTATATAAACTAATTAAATATATGTTTTAAAATTATATATAGCTATTAATCTACTTTTTAGATTACTTTTTAAGTCTTTAGTATTATTGTTAGTATTTAATTATATGTATATATATATATTATTAGTCACTATTCTACTTCTCCTTATCTTAGAATTAATAGAATTAGTAACCTTTTCTTTATTTAGTTAGTCTTATAAATTAAGTAAGTTTTCTCTCATATCTATAGATACTTAACTTTTTACTTATATATATATATATATATATATATTAAATAGAGAATAAATGTATTATGTTTAAACTATTATTATAATTAAAAGAACTCTACCTTACTTTATTTATTTTTATAATTACTTAAGATATTAATAGATATAATAATAGGCTTAAGTAAAACTCTATTTTACTAAGAGTTAGTTTCTAACTAATTATTAATATATCTTATAATTAATCTACTTATTACTAAGCAGGAGAGATTAAGTAGTATATAAAGAGTTAGCTAACTATTAATCTTTAAATCAAATCAAATGCTTTAACTTAAAAGTAGAATATACTACTAAAAGATCAACTGTTATACTTATATATCCAACTAGATAACAACTATCACAAAAAGCAAAACATTATCCCTCGCCTACAGAAATCAGCTGCAGCGGATATAACAGCTACTAGGCAACGCTAACTCCAAAAGTACCATGCTGGCATCTTGGCACCCTGTCCTAGCTGAATACGAAGGGCCGACCCGAGGCCAGACTGTGAACTTGGGACGGGCCTAGGTTACACCTACCCCACGGTCTTGAAGGTTAGCGTGATTCATGCCGTTCTCTCCATATAAAGAAGCCCCGCAAGTACTACGCTAACCTTCAAGACTGTGGGATAGGTGTACTTGTAAAGGTTGCATCACATATTACCGCGTCGCATGCATAAAGAGACCGCCGATCCCGCGGTTTTTTTCGCAATAACTAAGTTCTGGCACCGAAAGGCTTTTTGGCAATGTAATTTGACAGCTTCGGCCATCTGCTGCACTTTGGATCTGTTGTGTTTCTCTGTTGCCGCACCTACATCTACCACCTGGGCCTTACCCATGATGCCAGGTGATTGCTTTTTTCTACACAACCCTACGCTTTCCGCCGTCGACCCCAGATTGTCAAAGCCATGTTTGGCCTTAAGACTCACCACAGACGAACGCTGGTGGTAGCCTCACACGTCTCCCTTGCTGGCTTTCTCTACGGGTTGGACACAGGTATGCCCTCCGCCTTACTTCCCAACATGGCTACGGATGCTAAGGCTTCAACTGTGTGCCAGGCTCCATTGGACCAGTCATCTCCATGCCACAATTCAGCGAATCCATTGGCCGTCTGACGTCGGCCCAAGAGGGAGTCTTTGTCGCCTGTATCCTCCTATCTGCTGCCGTTTCCTCCATGTCCAGTGGCCATGTCTCGGACGCTATATCTCGACGATACGGAATCTTGACTGGTGCCATTATCGGGGTTATTGGCACAGTGCTGTCGGCGTCATCGCCGGTATTCTCTGCGCTTGTCGTTGCCCGTCTTGTGAGCGGCGTGGGTTTTGGCCAATGCATCGCGATTTCCACTGTCTACCTCATCGAGCTGTCCCCGAAGTCCATCCGAGGTGTGGCAGCATGTATGCTTCAGCTGTACGTCGTACTCGGCATCACTGTGGGCTACTTCGTCGCCTATGGCTCTCAAACCATCCAAGGTAGCTTGGCCTGGCGTGTCCCTTTCATTATACAGGCCTGTGTTGCTGTCATGCTAGCTGGCGGCATCTTCTTCATACCCTCGTCACCTCGATGGCTCCTGCAAAAGGGGAGGAGAGACGAGGCCCTAACAGTTCTCCATAGATTTCGGGGGGGGAATCAGAAGGTTCAACAAGAAATAAGCGAAGTTGAGTCTAGTCTTGAAAGGAACAAGCACAATGACGAACCGGGATTTCGGGTCGCGTTTCAAAAACGTTATATTGGAAGGACAATGCTGAGTATATTTCTCATGTCATTTCAGCAGCTGACTGGTGTGAGAAGACCCCATAGGACATGTGTGACCAAGATAACTAACCTTGGACTTCGTAGATCGACGTCGTCCTCTACTACGCCCCAATCATTTTCCAGCAGGCAGGCATAAGCTCGACTAGATCGACCTTCTTAGCTTCGGGTGTCAGTGGAATAGTCATGCTTGTCTCAACCATCCCGGCCCAGATCTGGATCGACCGCTGGGGGAGAAAGCGGCCACTGGTCTATGGCGGTATCGCCATGTCCGTTTGTTTCATCGTGATTGGTTCGTTATATGCCAGGTTTGGACTGCAAGATGGCAACGAGGTGAAGCTACAGTCAACTGCTGCGCAGTGGGTAGTTATTGTTCTGACATATGTCTTCGTGGCTAATTTTTCCTGGTCATGGGCAGTAGTGAGTCGTCAAGTTCCTGGAGTGGTCTGACTACAGAGTCCCGGGCTAACGTATCGGTATCAGGTTGGCAAGATCTACTCTTGTGAGATCATTCCCACGTCTATCAGAGCCAAGGTAGCTTCACTTCAGCTGGTAGCCAATTGGTTGTTCAACTTTGGGGTGACGATGTCGGCACCGGCATTCCTTCGGTCGTCACCAAGCGGCCCGTGGTTTTTATATGGGTTCGCGACACTGGTTGCCGTTGTTGTTTGCATGTTTATGCCCGAGACAAAGGGCAAGTCTCTTGAAGAGATTGAGAACGATTTTGAAAAAGCAGAAACAACCAGGAACGACGGTCACCTAGTGTCACGCATCGACCGCTCAACGGAACCGAGATGGAACGAATTGCTCCGGCGAAGCTGGAGATCCCAGTCGAACTCCAGCCCGTGACATAATTAAGTTGATTATGAACGACAACGTGGATGGATGGATGGATGGATGGATATGAGAGAAAGGGCGTTGAAACAGACTGATACAGGCCGCCAGTCTAGGGCATGCAGGCTAACTGCTATCTGTGTACATTTTCCTGGTCATAGCACTAACATGCCCCAGTTAGTCTGTGAGCTGAAGTCCTGCACCCACTCACCCTGCTCGCCCTGCTCGCGCTCCTCATACCACGTTAAGGCGGCGGGCGATTTGGCTGCACCTGAGCGACATGGTGGCTACATGCTGAAAAGTCGGCACCAAACCACTGGAACGAATCGGCACAGCCACCAAACCCACTGCAGCCTTCAAAGCACGCCATGCTCGCGTGTCGTCATACATTTGGCAGAGGGAGGATCGCGGCGTGCACCGCAAATGACCTCCATTCCCGCCCCGGCCTAGGATCCACCTTGACGGGCTACCTCGACGGTCAAATGGGAAATTCAACGGTGCGCCAGTTGGAGAATGTCACAGTGAACCAGGTTCACCGTGTTGTGTTGTCTCGACGTCTGTATGCGACAGGTAGAAAGGACGTCTGTATGGCGCCCTACCTAGGTACACCCCGCTCACCGAAAAAGCTGCCACTCCACAAACAAGCTCCACGGTCCCACTCAGACAACGGGCTCCACTTCACTGTGAAAGTTCCACGAGTGTGCCTCACACTCAGTGTCACTCCGATGCCCCTACTAGCAACTACCTTACCTTCCGAAGGTACCTACCTAGCAAAGCTCTTACACCTTCCGACAGCCAATGCTTAGAAATCAGAGATGTAAATGAGATGAGTGGGTGCTCTCTTCCGGCACCGCGAGAGGACATTTTGCGTTCGGCCAAGCGCGACTTTCAACTTGACACCGTTTGGACCTGTCCCTACTTCTGCGGTCGAAGACACCATGGCATTTCTCGCTTTTGGTGTCGGCTGCTCGCTCACCAACCCTTGCAATCGTCGCCCCCTCTCAGGTCCCCCATCCAGTCCTTGAGAAGTTGGCCTGCATGCCAGTCAATGCATTTCCCTCGTTGGTCACGTTTTGGAGGATAATTTCGGTCCGTGACCTCCTCTATGCTCGCGAACGCATGCATTCGCTCAGCAAGGTGGGTGGATTCGGCTGCATCGCATCACCGCGTCCATCAAGAGGGGACTCGACGTCGGCTACCAACACATGCGGCCATACCCAGTGGAAAACTCGGGATCCCGTCCGCTCTCCCAACGATAAACCACTGAGGGCCGGAGTAGTAGTCGGGTCGGTGACGACCGGCGAATGCCTGGTGCTGCATGTCCACCACAGGTGCATCCACATCTTTTGTTTTTTTGGTGGTTGGGGACCAAAGCATACACTGTACTCACGCCAGCCTGTGTCTGGTGGGTGGGGACCTGGCATAATCAGCTGTGATTGGTGTTGTGAACGCACACTACGGAAGATGGTAGAGCTCTCCCATTGGCTGCATCGCATTATCCGTATCTGGGGTCAGCTGGGAAAATCGGTACGTACTGATCGCACACTGCTTGGGACAAATTGACCCCAGTGAGAAAAGAGGCAATCAAACGAGCGTCCAGGCGTGCTCCAGCTCACGGCCTTTTTGGTGCCAGGTCCATCCAAGTAAGCGGACCATGCTACTGCGTAGTACACGTGCTATTGCGCACTATGAGCCCAAGGGTCGGCCCGGCCCGCTGGCAGAATCATTCCACTTTCACCCCGTTTGTGGCGACGGTAATGGGTGCGCTGGCGAGTGTTTTGACGCGAGAAACAGATGTGCTGGAGTGGTTGACTGAGTTTGCATCAATCGAGACGTCCGTTGGCTATCACAGATGTGCACCGCTGCGGCGTTGGTGCTCTGAGGCCCGCCCCACTGCTGGAGACAAAAAAGGGAAATGCTCCCACCGAAGAAAGCTCCCACACACACTCTGCCCGCTGAGCGGAAAGCTGTTGGTGCCGTCGTCTCCCAACATCCCCTCCCAGGTCCCCCGACGCGCGCATTTGCCAAACCAGGACAAACAACTGCTTCCAACCAACGACAGTTACGGATAATGTGCGATGCATTGTATCTTTCGGCCACAAAGCCCGCCTCCGCGCCCACCTGACCCGCCGCCGCCGCCGCCGCCCCCTTTCTCCCTCTCACGCAGCCTCGTCTGCTGAGACCGCGACGATGGTCGGTTCCCGCCGGAGACTTGCGCTGCATCTCAACCCTCGCGCGCTCTCGCATCGTACATTGAAAAACATCCACAGTCTATTGCTGCGAAGACTTTTTGATACCTTTTGGACGGACGCAAGGTGTGTCGCTCTCAATTTCCCCGCAATCCTGACTTGTCGCAATCGCGAGAGCGAGCCTGTCTGTGGTGTGCCGCGTCTGACCTCAAACTGCTGCAGCCGCCACCACCAAACATCGCCGACTCCAACATTCGACAATGCTTCTCGACCGCAATTCAGACATGGGACCTCCGAAGACGCCGAGTTCGAACTGTGCGCCCTCCACAGACCGATTCTCCATCGACGCCCACCCTCTTCCGCTCCGATGCGAAGCCTCCCGCGAGGACGCAGTCTCCGAGACGCAGACACCGACCGAAGACCACGACGACGTGGCCGCCGACGCCAGCACGTGGGGATACTGCACCATGCGAGGCTTCTACCTCTCCGAGATGAAGCAGCATCTCGAGCAGCTCGTCGACGCGAAGCTCGCGGACGACAAACGGGCTGCCGCCCTGCAGCGCGTGGCACAGGCTGCGTGCGATTACAGCTGGTGCTACGACCGCGTCGCTCCCGAGCTGCCGCCGAGCCCTCCCAACGACCGATACCGACCGACGTCTCCGCTGCGATCCATTTCGCACAAGGACCTGCATGACCGAGTGTGCAAAGCCGTGCAGGACATTTGGGAGGTTGCGCATCACGCCCCGACGACCACCGCCATCGCCGGGGGGCCCGTCGCAGACTTGGTGGTCCCGCTGGTTGTGTCCCGGGCAGGCTGCCTCCAGAGCTTGGACGCCGAATACCAGTGGCGCATGTACGGAGAGGACGCCAGTCTTGACGCAGCGCTGGAGGGCACGATCCGCAAGCTGCACATTACCTGCTGCAACAACTTCGCCGGGCTGTGCACGGGTGACAGATTCAGGACCCGTTTGATACAGAGCAGCCACCTTTGAAGGGGTGGACGGACGGTGGCATTGTGTGGACGACTTCACTTTGGGATAATTAGCGCCCGAGGGATTCCGGGAAGATGGTGGACGTCTCGATCGAGAGGAACCCCGCGGGCGGGGGGACGCGGGGGAAGGGCCACGAGGAGGAGATGACATTCTCATAGTCATACTTTGGAAGCCATAGCTCTCGCACAAGAATGATGAGCTTCGTTGTTGAATATGGATTGAACAGCCGGCAACTGCAAGCTTTTCAACCGTCTGCACATCCAAGATGTCTTCTGTGTCAGTGATTGGCCTGCGATGCCCTGTACCATGTTCTCCGGATGGTACGCATGCTGGTACGGCTCTCTGATTGGCCATTGAGGTCGTGACGTCGTGGAGGACACTGGAGGGACGCTGAGTGAAGAACGGTGGAGGCCAATCAGGAGTGTGGGTTCTCGGTGTAAGTAGCTGACTCTCAGCTACCCACAGGCTGTAGGTAGCGGACTTTCGGCTGCCCACGGCGCTGTAGGTAGCGGACTTTCAGCTTCCCACGGCGCCATAGGTAGCGGTAAGTGCACTACCTTACCCACTGGCGCCCCGAATGGGAACGTGCCTTGCCGGATGGTTGAGGACGATAACCACGATGACTTGAATCCGTTCCTTTGAAAACCCAAGACGTCGCATTATTTCGATCCTTGTAACTTTCGTACAATGTCTTCGTCTCTAGATTTTCTTTGAGCATATTCTCGCTGTCGTTCTCAGGTTCGTGGTTCGTGAGACAGGTCTCAGTCTGTCCCATCGTGTGTTGCGATCGCAAACACTGAAGTGGGTCGCCCCGAGGACTCAGATTACATAAGTCAGCTTTTGTGGGCCATTGTTACACCTGGTGTGTACAATGGCCCACAACAGGTGGGTACGTACCGACGACCAGGGACATCTCCTTCGGGGTCCGGTACCAACTGACAACTTGACCGCTGAGTCGGCAGTCCTTCCTTCCTGGGCAGGCCGTGAGCAAGCACCAGACGCGACTTTCCCTCGAGGCACCTGAGGTTCCTTACCTTACCTGGGTAGGTAGGCACTTATCCTTAAACCAAACTGACGCACCGCCCACCAACACAACGACAGTCGTGGTGTTCTTGAACAGCCATCCATTCCCGCTCTCCCAACCACGCCGAGTTCGGGATCTCATTCCCAACAAATTCGATTCCAAGCCCGAATTCTCCACCCGATCCACCTGCGCTTCAACCTACGCGCGGGAGGAACTGTGGACACTCTCGAGGGCCGCTGTCGGCATACGTTACCTCCTACATTGCGGCCCGGGGACCGTCTAGCAACGCCGCCATGCCAATTTGAGTGGCCCTCCATCTGTGAGTGGTTGCGACCCTGGCCCCAAAGACGGGAGTCTCCCTGGCATTTTAATGACCATCGTGTCATGGCAGAACGGTCCCCGATTTCCCTGACGACTACCGAAGCAACAAAAACCCATCCGATCATGGCTGGGCATTTCGTGTCGCCGCCGCCAGTGCAGCTCCGTCGGCGACACCCCTCTCGAACCCGAAGGTGGAAACAGCATCGGCCAACCTCAGCTCGGACAAAGAAACCTTTCGCATTATGTTTCTCGCATCCTGCCTCTGTATCTCAAGGATGGTTACATGCCAACGATGACAGTGTTACCCGTCGTTGAAACTGGGCTGAGGCATCCTTCGATAGCAGCATCGTGCTAGTGAAAGGCTCGGACGGCTATTTGGCTGGGTGGCGAGGCCGCGATTGACCTTGATATAGGCCTGGATACCATGAACACCTTCTTTCGTGGTATCTGAAGTTTGCACCGTTGCGGACAAAACCTTGACTACAGAATTCAAATGGAAGTACTTGGTGTAGCAATAGAGATTGCTTCTGAGGGAGAGCTCAACTCAATCCATCGAATGACAGTACTGAATTATATGAATGGCGTCGATCATCGTGATGGCTCTAGGACACCATTGCACACGAACTTCTCAAGGGCATCAATTAATCAATGCAGATAAGAGGGCGTTTTTCATGTTACTTGCATTGACGTATGTGTTGAACTCACTCTGAAAGCCGTCACCTTCGCTTTCCTCGCGAAGAGCAGAAGCAGTTTCATCTTCTTTGATGAGTCTTGAGGGTATAAGTCGCCTTTTATGCTAGCTTAAAGCCATTATTCAGATAGGACTCAGGTATGAACTTCCCTCTTTTGAAGGACCCTTTGCTCTTAAATGCCTTCTGCTTTTCATGTCCTCGAAGACAGTATTCTCTAGCCTTTCGTCCCTTTTCTTTATAGGTCCTGAGTTTACCTGATTACATTAGTGGTTCCAATGAATGAAAACGTATCCCAGGCATAGGCGTTGCATAAGTTGCATGTACCAACGCGTGCTAAGCTAATCAGAGAAGAAAGCCCAACAGATCGTCTGAAAGGATATGTCGTTCCGCGCAAGGTGTGCGCAGATAGTTAGAAGATAAACCGATCACTCTCTTCGTCAACTAGAGGTTAAGTCCTTGATTCCACACATGAGCGTGATTCTCAACGAGATTAAGAAGAAAGGTGTATTTCGGAAGAGTCCTGTAGATATCCTAGTTTTATTCTATACAAAATATTAGAGAACCAAACAATTTCTTAAATAGCCATGTTTACCAGTTGCTACAAAAAGTAGACAGATATCACTTTGAGTAGGGTTTAGCTATAAGTACCTTTCCTTTCCTGAAAGATTAATACCTTCACTAAGTTTTCAACATTACCCCTTGCGTGGATATGATAAGTCGTAGATTCTCTGATGCACAGCCAATTCAACAAATCAACAGGATAACTGCTGTGTAATTTGGCAAGTCAGACTTTGTGTGAACCCAATCATGAATTCGAGGGTTGATCGATGAGTGGTCGCTTTCCAGTAGATATCTATTGCTATCCCTAACGTTCTCAATTAGCTGCTTCAGATACTTGCGTGATCAGCCGAGCTTTGCATCAGGATAGGAGAGGATAGAATTGTTATCTCAGGTGTTTACATATGAAGTCTCACTCGAGGCCGGTTCACAAGCAGGATGTGAATTAGAAAGACGCAGGTAGCCCCACAAGCTGAGTCAGGGGTACAGACGGATGGAGTCTTCCACTGTGTTCTGGCACCAGGTGAGACAAGCATCTCTGATAGACCAAATCATTTACAAATAAGGCGCTGGTCATTCCAGAAGTTTTACGGGATGTCCAATCAACTGATCTGCATGACATTCTGATTCCCTAGCTCATCCGAGTAAACGCGGGCTACGTCGCCAAGCGAATATCGAAGTTGCCTGGCAAGATCCAGACTGTCATGGTGTTGACAGCTTGAATTCGGATGACAATTCAAATCAGAGGCAACAGTGTTTTCATACCTGTGAGCCAGAGGATCACAGATCATTGCCGAAAGCGCTACTTGGCTTTTAGCCTGCACAGGTTGCAATTCCAGATAGTGGCGTTTTTAGCCCCCACTTGTTGCGGCTGGGGTCAAATTTTGATTTTTAGGTATTGATATTTTGCTCTGCTTAATACGCATTAAATAAAACAATTTTACTTTTTACTAAACGTGGAATAACTGAGATATGTAGTGGTAAACTGACGCCTAAAATCAAGGAAAGCACATATACCTTTCTCAGGCAAAGTATAGACCGTGGTTTAGTTAGTCTATTTGTGCTTATTGTTTTTCAATCATTTTACAGTGGCTATGCTATTTAAATTAGGGGGTATCATCCAGCGAAAATGATTCTGGCAGTGAATTATAGCGATGATAGAGCTGCATCACAAGGGACTCAGATAGGAGGCAAAACTAGGCATTTTGATTAGGCGCTAACTCTAGATAATGAGAGCTAGGCACCAAGTTAATGAATCCAGTATTTTGCAGGTAGATTCGCCTGGTTGATAAACTGGTTTATATAGATGGCGGAGTTTAGCGAACTCGGTTATTACAGACGGATAGGTTCCTCCGTCTGAAAAAAGCAAAAGTCTTGGAGTATTTGAAGCATGAGAAGATGAAATAGGGTTATTCTGAATTATATGCATCGAGATTTTGCTGGCAACAAAGCCATCGTCAACGAGGCTGACAGCCACAATGGGCGAGTTGGGGTCGGCGCGGGCACTTATTCCAGGACCCTTAGGTACGTATACTGCGAAGCTAATGGACTGGGCACTGGCCGAGGTGCTTTTACTGCTTTTTCCCCTACTGTGAAAACCCCTACTAGGTGGGCTCGAAACTTCCTTAACATGCATCAAGCTTTTGGTTTCTCACCAAACGATGATGACATCTACAAAAAAGGTGCTTTAGTCCAAGTTAAAATAACCTCAAACTATAAACTATAGAGGCAGAGTTAAGAACATCAGACTTAAAGTGGGAACCATAAAACTATCTCTTTGCATAAAGATATGGTTACTATAGTGGAAACAAAAAGCAGTGCAGATGCAGGCAGCAGAGGAAGCTCAGAAACCTTTTATTCTCGCTCAATTAATAATCTTTTCTACGACAGGCGCCTACATATAACTCTCTAACATCCCAAAGATCCCCAGCCGCAGGCATTAGCACGAAAGTCAACCTAACTTTGCCAGCCTATCGCTTCAACAAGACTCACTCTTCCCCTTCTATGGATTACAGCATGTTGATGAAGTTTTAAGCCCACCCAGTAGAATAATCACGCCTTGTCATCGGTACTCTATCGGTCTTCATAATTCCAAAACCTAAAGGCTATAGCGTTAAGGATACGTGCAGCAAGGCTGCTGCCAATTGTCAGCGTGAAGAAAGATCAGGGCTTCCAAGTCTCAAGTCTTCACAGAGGCAATCCATGCTTCTCCCTCTCTTAATTTCATTCTAGACAAGCCTTGATCCAGCATTATGAATATCTGACAAATAAGGTTAGTAAAATAATATGACATTCTAGATAACCCATTAACTTCCGCGTTCATAAACCCCTTAACCCACACAAATCCCTTGAAAATGACTTCAAGCCCCACACAGAATCTTAACCAGTGACAAAAGTCAGAGACCAGCCTTTAGGAGATAGAGCTCATGATATGGTGAAAGGTTGGAGCCAGGTTTCAGAGACGCGCGGCAAACCGAGCTTCATCAGGGCCACATACATTACTTCGGGCTCTGCTGTCGTATAGAAAGCTGCAATGCCTTTCGAGTTCCTATCTGATTATTGTATGCCTTTTTGGTCAGTCTGAACGCTTCTAGGTCGTTTCGATTGTCAAATTTGCCGAATCAGGATGTCAGTCATTTGAATTCGCTAGCCATCAGCCATCAATCGAGCTACGTGGACCAAGTAAGTAAATGAGTCCATCTTCCGAGAACATGATCAAGTTTTCACTTTAGATTCTGGTGGTCTTCAACATAAGCTTTTCTAATAATTGATTAGAGTCACAAAAAGCAAGTGCCAAATCAGAGGACTGGAGGTCATGGCGTCTTGCAGTCTTCCAGTCGCTATGACGGAGGAACTCAGTGATCAACTTTGGAAGTCTACGCTGGCTAAGAAATGGCTTGACTTGGTGACTCAAGCAAATCCACCGAGATATGGCCTTGACATAATTATTAGATGTGATGAAGGCGTTGGAAGCTTGGAACACGACCTCAAATAACCGCTGCTTTGATTTGATGATGCGCCGACCCCAGGTCCGTTCTGCAGTATTCCGATTGACAAGCTCGATGTTTGAACTGGGTCTCTTCATTAATGAGATTTGAGTTTGGAAATCAGTACTGTGACTGGCTTTACATTAATACTGAGGACGATGGACGCAAATGACGAAGTCGCCCGGCGAGTCAAGAAAGAGACGCTGGGACAAATGAATCTTTGGCCAATAACCATGACGTCAAAGCGAACGCCGTCGGATTAAACTCCTTCCAAGACTCGTTAGTACCTTGAAAAACTGAGGTGTTTTATTGTGACCACAAGGCTTTGGCATGAGCGTCCTTGGCCTGGTCTTCAGCGCGAAGTCTCTAGTCCAAGTCCTATGCAGCAATTAGGGACTAATTTCATTATCAGTGTCTAGTTTCAGACCCAATGATAATAGGTACTTATGTGAAAGGGTTGCTTCGTAATTCGCAGTAACTATCCCTTCAAGAAGCAGTCAAACATGTTGAATTAACCAGGCTTATCATCTATATATTTGTTGAGGTTTAGGCTTAGCCCCAAAGACATCCATAAACAAACTTCAATCCCCCACCTCAATTTTCATCATCAGATATCAAGGAGCGATTTCCATTAAACAATTCCTTTTCATAGTGTAACTCTGCTGCTATCAGTCGATATTTATGCGAAATCGTCATCAAAACTAGCCTCATTCAGAATGTCAGCCCCAGCTGTGAACCTACAAAAGGGTCTAAACACTCTGATAACTTAGCCAAAGTGGAACGCACTGAAGCTTTCCATATCTTACAGCATAAGCTATTAGAGACGAACAAGTTAACACTTAAGAGCAGTCTCCAGAACTATAGGCATTTTCTCAAGGTCCTTCATTCTAGAGATCCTTAGAACCAAGATACATCATCAACAGCCAGTTCAGATATGCGTCTAGAAGCCTGTATGAGGATGGAGCAATCACAAAAGGTCGAATAAGAGCCTGAAATACCTGAACAGGTTTCTCAACAATTATCATAGCATCGACAAGGAACAGCATCATTATGATTATTCTTCAACGAATGTTGGGTGAAATCAACGAGAACGCCGTCTCTTTAAGCCCTCCGGTTCACAGGTCTCTATGCAAATCGCCTACTCCCACCTCTTAGACAGTAAGCATTGGGAATAAGGCACCATTAGAGTTACTTAATTCTCAAAGATAGGATCAGTTCTTAACCCCTCCCTTTCCTCAATTCTTCTATTCCACCAGTCCACAATCATCCCACCCTTTTCAGTCCAAAACATACCGCTAGCTCCCTTACACCCTTTCTCACAACTAAGATCAATCACAACACCAGGAGTCCATACTCATTACACACTATATTCATGCTATGAGCAGACACATCACAGCTATAGGCCTCTCAGCCCTCTCGGGAGATATCTGTCGACCAATCTCATCAACAAGAAAACAAATCCAATAGAAGGAGCTATAAAGATGTTATCCAGATGCATAGACCATCAAACACCAGGTCATCCTTCTTTCTTTCACAGTTAGCCACCTGGGGGCACATATTTTTAACTGCCATATAACTCTAACCAGGTCAACAACAGCCAGCAATATTAGCAACATAGCAAAGAGCAGCCGGCTGTTATAATATCTGAAGATCTAATCTAGGTTATTGCATTTACGCCTTTAGATACCCTGTCCATCTGAATTCAGTTTGCCTATAATGTAACAGTAGGCGGCCGACTTAGCGTCTAGTTGTGGAGTAGCTCAACCTAGGGAAGAAGTGCCTCAATAGACACATCGTCCCCTGCGTTGTGTGTATCGCAAAAGTCCAACTCGACCAGCCTCGTGTCTAGTAGGCTCGCGAGATGGGTCATGGTGCCGTTGAAACGAAGAATGGTGATAATGTTGCATCGGTTCCCGGGCGGCTAGCATGAATGTATGGAAGGCGCAGTGGTCTGGCGAATCGAAGATGCAGCCACAATTAGTGCTGACTCTGAATGGTTTTGCTGGCAGATGCAGACGACCAGGTCCCTGGCAGGAGCTGTTCCGGAAACGAGCCCATGCCCGAAGCGTCGCGGGTGGGTCACAGGCAAGTGATCTAGAATCTTGCGCCTAGGCGAAAAGCTTTCTCACAGAATTGGTGTGTAGAGATTAACAAGGATGAAGTCTGGGAATCGATGTTTGCAGTTGCCGGGGCTGAAAAAGAGACCGATCAGTAAGCCATGGCCACCCTACATCGCAACGTGAGTTAACACTTTCTAGAACAAGATCTATGCACGCTTCACACTGCATCACAAGTCACCAATCTGTGATTTGGCTCATATTCCATAGTCTTCATAAGATGCAGTTGAATCTATTCGATCCACGGAGGCTGCCTCAACCTATTAGAAACTACGGCCAGCTCCCCATTACGGGGACAAAGGGGCAAATAAACCTTCCATCCCCTGTAATGAGGGCCATGTCTAAACAATCCATGTGAATCCAATCTCTGGGCAGGAAGAAATACTGATAGATCTTATGGCTCTTGAGATCATCTAGTAACTTAGGGCAAATAGAATTATTTCGCGGCTTTCTCTGTTGAGAACCCATAGGGATCTCATCTACCTAATACAAATCCGAAAGATAACTCTATGCGCTCCAAAACTTTTGTTGGGATAGATATTGCGGCAACTCTTGGCGATGGCCGAGATGTTGTGACCCTATAGAAAAGAAGTCTCCAGGATGAACACATCTGCATTGCA
Organism: Colletotrichum noveboracense; assembly: GCA_026319125.1. NCBI lineage: Eukaryota > Fungi > Ascomycota > Sordariomycetes > Glomerellales > Glomerellaceae > Colletotrichum > Colletotrichum noveboracense. Next base: position 6,141 of record JANUHK010000247.1, on the reverse strand, counting down.
TCATCCCTGGGCAGCTCGTTTCGAAACTTGAACAAAAATGAATGAGTTGTATAGGGACATGAAGATTTTTACCACAGAAGACTCGGTTTCCAGGAGGGGGGGGGAGGGGGGAACTCATTAGGTACCCCGCCGATGGCCGACGTGACAACGCCGAAGTCAGATCAATGTGTCTGAACTCAAGATCTTTGAATTCTATGGCCCATCCGCCCAGAGGATTGAGTTTATCCCATGTAAAAGCTTCAATCCTGCCAGAAATGATAGAAATCAGAGAGTCCTCTGAGAACGGGTGCACCATCCACTATGACGGTTCGATTCCGGCGGGACGGCAGGGGAGATTTGCTATGTTGGTAATGAACGAAACACTCGTGAACTCGAAGCACCTAACGAAAATTCTCGGCCTCTTTTGGTCGAATAGAAGTTGTAGAACTGGTTTATGCGATTTTGTTTCGAATGTTTTGTCTAGAGATGCATTCGTTGCTGATGGGGCTTGCCTGACGGCGAATCTTCCGTCAATTTCTGCTGTGGCAATTCAGCACTCATCGTTGCTCCATGCCATATATGAGATTCCCATGTAGCTGCAGGCAACTTGGAAGTCTGATAATCCGTCTCCAGGCACTACAGTCAATGTAACAGCCTTATTACAGAAGCAAACAAGGGTGCCCCCTTTGGCGATAGCCAAGGCCGTGACCGGCTTCAAGATCCCTGCTGACGTTTCTGAAACACGAGACGCGTTGGCGGATCCGGCACGAGAACCGGATGTCCCACTATCAATCTCATCTGCATCAGCCATACGAATGAGCGAGTTCGGCTTCCAAACATTACAACAGGACTCTCTCAGGTCGTAGATCCGGCGTCCGTTAACACTAAGAGTGATTGCCGTTACTGGGGATGCGCAGCTCAAATGATAGAGAAGACTGAAGTTGTCGAAGTTACACACTTGGAGAAACCATTTCTCGTGGCAGTCATGAACGTCCTCCTATCTGGTGCGCGGGCTATCTCATGTGCATTGATAGGTGATTTGGGCTCTCGGGTCTCAGAATCAAGGGGATAACATTTGAAAACGCCGCCTTCGTTGTAAAGCCCGAGGATATGCCCAGTGATTGGGTTCCACTTGACTCCGTGGGCATAGCACCAAACATCTTGCCGGCTCTCCATCGTCTCGCCTACTCGCTCACAACTGCCAGTCAGCTTCCCTGATTCGGTACTTCAAAGTAGGAGTGGCGTTGCGCCGAAGAATATTGCAATCTGAGTCCCCTCGGGGTTGAAAGCAGTGTACGAGGGAGTTCCATGGCCCCAGCTGCGGTTATCGTCTCTGGCATCCCGATCTACAAGCTGCCATTCGCTCGAGGAAGATAAATCCCAATAACGGATGCTAGAGTCATCACATCAGATCAACACTTTTGTGGAATCTTTCGAGAAGCATATCTCTATCGCCCTCAGTTTGAGTGGGTTGGGCAGCTGGTGCAATACCCTTGTAGTCGCTACACACCAGACCTTGATGGTATGCGATCCACAGGTCGCAACCTTATCGCCGTCCTGCTTGGAACTCACCGCAATGATGAGCTCTTCGTGACCAAATCTCCGTGCTTCTTGGAATTTTGACGCATGGTAAAAATCCATGGATTGACAGTATCTCCGGAGACCGAAATTTCGAAATGACCGTCGAGGCAGGCAATCTCTGTCAGATGTGTGCTGGAGCCGACGGTGAACTTTGCTAAGGAGTCATCCCATCCAGGGTTTATGATTCCAGTAATTTTCATCGCGGACGGACCTTTTGGTACAAACTGCTTGGCCATTATGGATAGGGGCGGGGGGATGAGGCTGTGTACAGCACTAGGGTGCCGAACAATGTGGTGGCCGAACTTTCCGACAATCCTGATCAGTTCTGTCGTCCATACGGCAATGATTGCCATCTCTTCTAAAGGTAATGTCATCGGGTTCTGCTCTGCATCTCGCTTACGCTGTCTTCCGAGAAGCCCGGTCAGATGCTTGGAAGCTTGCGTCAAGGCATGGAGGTTTCCACAGATGCTAATTGCGCCTATCCATGCAAGAACAGCATGGCTTTGAAAGAAAGATGACAGATCACGTAGATGCTGTCGATCAAGGCTTTCTATCCGGGACAGATGCGTCGACCAGGAAAGACAGGCGTACCGCAGGAACCCCACACATCCCTAACTTTTGAGCCGAATTCTGACTCTTGACTCCCTCAACACCGCCAAGCACCCGGTAAAGATCTCCTCATTTCCTTTAGACGAATCGATTGAAAGTTCTGCTTTCTCTTTCTGCGTCAGGGACTCCTTGACCGTATGATGAACCAGCCACACAGCTCCTTTTTGGTCGACATTAACTAGGTCTCCACACAGTCTTGCAATCGTGTACTTCAGGTTGAGGATCTTATGAGTCTGTAAAGCCTCGGGAAGCTCATTCAAAGATAGCTGTCGCTCAGCACACGTAATCCATGATAAAATGGTTCTCGCCAAGTCCAACTCAGCTTCCTTGAGGCCTTCGGTGATGCTTCTGGCAATGCGAACATAGAAGTCCATAAGGTCAGATGGGGCCTCATTCAGGGCTCGGTCAACGTCGTCTTCAATGTTGGATGGAAGTAGCCTGTCGACAACCAGTCGCAACCATAGAAGATTTCCGTTGCATTTCCTAAGCAAGGTGTTTTTGACGTCGGAGGTGAAGGCACTGTCCCACATGTATGAGCTCTCGAACTCTTGCTCGATGCAAAGCCGCTGGCGGAGTCAGGTAACTGTGCGGCAACCAGATGAAATGAATCTGAGAAGGCGGTCTTGAGCTTTTCAAACGACCGTGAAGCCGAGAATGGTCTGCTGGTCAGGACGACGCGAATAGGAATTCTGAAGTCCCGCAAACTTAGTCTCAGAGTAAGGAGAGTCTGTGCCGACTCGGATTCATCTACAACGTCAATGATCCAATACAGCGATTCCATATTGCTGAAATTAGGCACAATCCCAACAAAGGCCTTGTGCCAGATTGGTCGGAATTCAGAATGAGTAATCGAATTCCTGCCTTCCAAGAGTGAAGTAATCAGGTAAGTACAAAGATAACTGAAAGCTAATTGATAGAAGGCAATTACGGATCGACTTCTTGGCTTGATCGTCAAATCGAAAGAAGAAATTTTGAGCAAGACTTCCAGTATTATCGAAGTGCTGAACAGGGAACGATGCTAGGATGGACTTGCTGGACCCGGGCAGACCCACTAAGTGGAGGACAGAAGGACTGTTGGATCGCTTGGCCAGGTGATGAAGCCAGGTTCGGACAAGATTCCGTCGCAACTCCCAGAAACACATCGTTATGAAAGAGCTTCCAGGTCTTCTGATGATTCCACAGGTTCAATGGGTTAAATCAGTGTACTCCTTATGGAGAGGAGAGTTTCGCTAGTTGAGGACCAACAACTAATGCCTGTGGCTATATCAGCATCTTCTTCAGATTTCAACAAATAAGTTCATACGATACCTTTCAACTTAAACTTAATAACAAATACGCCGATGATATTCCGAACATTGATGTAATTCGCATCTTGTCGGGACGGATATTTACACACTGTGTGGTGGTCCGCGTTGAGCGGAAAAAAGAAGAACATATTCCGCCTAGGTATCCCAACACTGCAGAATCTCTTTCGACAATCATCTAATCCGGAATTAGCTAAAAGGGCAACCTTTGTCTTGCCGTGGAATATAGTTCTTGCCATTTTCTTTGGTCCCACACTTGATTGAAGCGTATCAAAAAAAGACACAATCTGTGCATGCAGACGAAACCGCTCGTTTATGTCGACGATCGGTGGTGAAACTTTTTGCGGGTCGACAACATACTGTTTCGGGGGGTGGGACGAGACAGACAGACGTTTGGATAGAACACTTGCTAGGCCGCTTCCCAGATGGATTGTTGCTAAAAGCACGACGCTGCATATAGTGCTCAATATGTCTTGATATTCAGGACCGTTTCAACTCAGAATGAAGGCCTGACATTCCAGCATCCGCATTTGATTCGGCTTCAGGTTAATCATGATCAACTTTACCAACCTTTCCGAAGACGAGGCCACCTGTCAAATGTACAACGAAGATTATAGGCACCTTGTTTACTTCTTAGATTATTCTCCAGTCATGTTCTGGTCACAAACCTTACCGATTTCCAATTGCTTATTTTCATCGGGACCAAACTTCATCTGGAGTAGTAAGTCTTCAGCGTAATCGGAAATACTGAAGATATCTCCTGTCTATGACATAAAGTTCGCATTGTTTCCAAAGGATAGAATTCGCGTCCTTGAAGCCCAGCTCCAGTAGAAGCCATTCCTTCGGCCAGAAGCGGTTCAGATCTCTGTTCCATGACCACGTCATATGGCTGTTGCCTCCCAACACATGCACGAAAATAATGTCGATTGCTTTGGGATTATCCAGCCTGTAGAGAACTTGGAGTCAGAGTAGTTCGTTAGCAATTGACCGACCAGCTTCGTCCCTTACTTTAAAGGTGTTCTGGAGCTAGCGGAGAGCTATGAATTAAGCATGTTTCATTAGCTTAATGTTTTCAATGCTGTAGTCCCAAGTTTATGTCTTTCCTTAGGCCAATGTCACCCAGCCTGATGGTTAAGGCTAAGCTGGCAAGTTTAGGTCTATCACTTGATAATAAAACTAAAGGGAACCTCCTCACTTCCTCCTACTTCAATAAATCCTTTGATTGTTTCGACTTTTATGAGATCTCTTCCACCCTTGAAACTGATCCGCAGTCATCAGCATTCCGAGTCACAAGGATATCAAGGCTTGTGACATACCATCTCGATCTTTTCTGGACGCTGCCTCGAAGAGCCAGGAGCAGTATCATATTTAACGGTCGGTAGGCTTCAAAAAGATCGCTACAGTGTTCGTAGCGGGAAAAGAGTGGAAGTCCACATTATTCGTTAGAAATGCAGAAGGTGACAGGAAACAAGCGCGTTGCGAAGTTGGAGTGAGAAAAAGACATCTCCTTCTGAGATTCCTGCTTAACACTACGCAGCCTCAACCGTATGGAGCAGAGTTCCCTTCGGGTCCCACGCTCACTTTCAGGTCCCGCTTCCGTGGTCTTTCTACTAGGGCAGGCATCTGAGGCAGGGCCACGTAATGAACTCGGTGAAGTCTAGGCTGCCTTGTTCAAAGTTGGCTTAATACCGAAGGGTATAATGACAGGGGCGATGTGATGAGCAAGACTTCTGGGCAAGCAACCCGTCACGCGCCACAGCCTCCCAATGCGATGTACTTTTACGTGAGGTGTTGATGGTGGCACAAAATGCACTAGTATCATTTCAACAGGCGGCAAGCAGGCTACCAGTACCGGTATCGTGTGGGCTGATATGGATAGCCTTCGTAGACAAAGTTAATTATCTTCCCAAGGAACATCTATTCTTACGAGAACTTCCTTTGGTCTTTTCGCCATCATCAACACTTACTACAATCCTTTCATTTCCAAGACCAGAGGGAATACAGATGACGGGAACCCCACGTGACGCCATAAGCATTTTATTGCCAGATGTTAATAGGTAGTTTTCAGTGGACGAAGCTGTCTGCTAATGCAAGCTGCTTTGCATCTCGATTTCGACATCTTACCTAATGATCTCAGTCTTTCCCAGTAGCACGAAAGTATTGGATGCAGTCACCTTGAGCACGTCTGCCTGGACCAAGACAGCCAAGGACGCCACTTAGCTAGCTGATGGCATCGTGGAGATGTACTTTCTTAAGGCCACGTCCTAACTTGGTGCAGAGATGATGGAAGGCGAGTTCAACTCGCTCTCTGAGCTATCATCAGTCATTCCCTCAATCGCCCCCATGTTACGACCCGTTATGCAGGATAACAGTTAACCGACCCACTTGGGCATCGGGCGGCTAGAACAGGACATTTGTACTGCAGGATCACGGGAACTTCAGGGACACACTCGGAAACGGAAGAACTATGGTCCAAGTCACGTGATGATAAGGAATGAGCACAGATAAGGGATCCGCAATGAGTGCACATCCCACTTCAGAATGAGCGCTCATAGTGACCAAGGGTACAGCGCTCATGACAGAAGGAACATTCAGTTAGGAGGACTTGTATATAGTATGACCTGAGCCCGGCTCAAAGGTCAGACTTCAATAGCTCTTCAGCAATCAA